>JAWQFJ010026610.1:0-19373 GCA_034096865.1 Theodoxus fluviatilis | reverse complement strand
ACCAGAGAGCCTGCGAGACATGTGTAGGAGCCGTTCGATCGCACTCTGTCATTTCGGGATTTTCCTCTGTCGTTAGTTCAGTCACCGTAAACTTCAGACTGGAGGCGGATGGTTTATTCTTACCTTGACGAATAGACGTCCATGACCTTTCGAACTGGGTGCGTGTAATTGCCAGATACGTTCGGCCTGATGTTTAGCGGAGACGTTTAGCGCCGATGCAAGTCCAACGGTATTAACGCTGAGAGTTTCTATTTCTGTCGTGCTATGAATTGGCTCTTAATTCGGCTCTTCCGCACGCCAGGTTTAACTGTGAAGCGACCCAGCGGTCTCTGTGGAGCTTCTTGAGAGAGAAATTGGCCTACTGCAAGAGTAAATAAAAGCTTGCCCTTTTTGGACGGCACGAGAAGAATGCAGACGATAGGAGCCAGGGAATGGAAATAGCCTGTATAGTTCCCACCTGCCTGGTTGCTGTAGTTCGTTTTAAGCGTTGAGCGAGAGGGTCACTGCTTCACAGAATCTGATGTCACGTGATGGTGAGAGTACGAGTGTCAGGTGCAAAAACCCTTGGCTGTTTGTAGGGAACGTGACGTCTGTACTGTTGGCTCGTAGAATTGACGTTAAAGCTGACGAAACCTTTCAAACTGACTCTGCATGTCTTGGAAGGCGCTTTATCCACTAATGAATGTATTGTAGCGGTTCTCACTCCTGTGTTGTCCAACCATAGCAGGACGAGTGAATATATTTCGAGACCTTTTTAACGTTTTGAAAAAGATTGCCAGTGTTCTGCTTGGTTATTTATTGCTAGAAAAGCATTTTGAAGTCGCCGTCAATAACCTGCCATTGAGCACCCCTTTTGTACCGAGACTTGGAGGTCTCCACCCAAAAGCTGTCGTTGAACAACGTCGCTTGAACTGTTTGCAGCAGACGACGGGTCGAACATCTTTAGAGCCGGTAGTCTGAGGACAGGCGCTGTGGATTGCCGCCAGGCAGGGCTGCAGACGATGATGGGGCACGCGGGCAATGGCGGGGGTGCCGGGGATGCAGGCCAGCACGCCTGCAGGCAACGAGCCGTCGCTGCCTCTCCCAGAGCGTAGCGCTCCACAGGAGACGTAGTCGCTCCTCCACTTAGTGTCTGACAGAATGGCGTCTTACCCCCGTCTTTTTTCCTCCCCTGTTTTTTTTTTTGTTTTCCAGTTTCTTTGGTCTGGCATCCCTCGGCGCCTTTTCCCCCTCCCCCAATACCGGTGTGTTTGCTACCTTTTTGCCTTGTTTTGGTCATTCCCTATCATTACACATAGGTGGCAGCTCGTCCAGTTTTTTCCTGAGGCTTGACCCTGACTGGCTATTGTTTTCTGTTCGCGCTCTAGTTGTCACCATCAGATGCTCGCAGCATGCCGCTCTTCAAAAAGCCGTTTATTGTCTCGCCTGCTCTCCTCCCGGCCTGCATGCATCTGCTGTTCCTGCCGCCGTTCCCTCTTCGTATTGCCACTGCTCTCCTTATAGTTGGCTGGTGGTATGCTGCCTTCTGCTTATCCTTTCGGCATAGGCGCGTTTCCCTGTTGTTTTGCATGTTTCTTCTCCCTAGGCAGCTTCCTAGCCTCGCAACCGTAACTGGTCGCTCGTCCGTGCTTCTTTCTGCTCCTTCTCTCCCCTACGGGCCTCTCGCCCCCCCCCCCCCCCTCTCCCCTCCCCTCCCCTTCCTCCCCCGATTCCTCTCCTTCTGCTGCTTTGGGTTCCCTCCTTTTCCTTTTATCCCTAATTACACTATCGCTCTCTCCCATTGAGCGCCCTCCAGGTCCTAGTAAATCCTTAGACTAAGAACTCCCTATGCTTTGTTTGGAGCACTACTTCAGCTTCTTCAGGTAATTAGCCAATCGTGAGGAGGGGAGGTGAAGGGCTGGACGGTGAGAGGGCTGAGGCAGAGTTGATCCTCTAGAGCCAGAATGGATTCTCTAGAGCCAGAATGGAGCTACGAGATGGGGGGGCAGGCTGGGAGACCCTGATTGCTCTAATGAGAGAGATAGGCTGGGGAATGACGCTAATTGAGGTCAGAGGCGGGGGAATGGCACCTGATTAGGTCAACGTGTGCTGTCGATAACGCTTTGAGAACTTTTTGTCTCCCACTCAGTCGGTGAAAGTTTTTGTGGATTTAATCCTGTTTGGCAAGAACGTGTGTTTGTGTTAGTTCCGGAAGACAAATACGCATACATTATGTACCTCTTTCGGAAAGCGCAACAGTTCTTTTTTTATCAATCGCATCACCACTACAATGCCTATCCTTTGGGACTATCACACGATCTCCATACTTGGGATGTGTGGAAATCGTTGTGACCATGTGCATGTATGTGTGTATTTCGCTGCCATTTTGTCCCTGTTTGTCGACTCTTCAGTCTGGGATTTTGAACCTGATATTATTTAACTTCGTCTTGGAAAGCATCATGACTGCATGCTCATGATGGAGTGTCGCAAAGTGGCAAACTTTTTGCTCACTAGACATATCTGAGAGGATGCACAAAAGACTGCTTCATGCGTGTAACCCATCCCTTGAAAGTACGTAGCGGGGGACTGCGGTCACCCGAGTGTTGCGCACTCTGTGTGTGAGGCCGGGGACTGCTGCTGTGTGGAGGAGAGTTTTTCACTTTTTGTTGAATTTACAAACTCCGCGTCCTGTCTGGTCTCCACGTGGCAAGCAGGTGCTGTTAGCAGAGGAAGGGCACTGCCAGGCCCGGCCAACTGTCTGTCCCTCGAGTGCCAGTGTACGTGTACAGAGCGGCCACTGTGTGTAGGTATGGGCTGGTGAGCTGGAGGAGTGGGAGGGAAATGAAGTTGGAGACAGAATGCTTGTATGTGTATGTGTGTGTGTGTTTGTGTTTGTGTGTGTGTGTACGTGTGTGTGCGTGCTTGCGTGTGTGTGTGTTTGTGTGTGTGTGTGTGTGTGTTATTGTATTTGTGTGTGTGTGTGTGTGTGTGCGTGTGTGTGTGCCGAGTGCGTGCATCCATGTGCGTGCGTGTGTGTTTCTGTGTGTGTTTGTGTGTGTGTGTTTGTGTGTGAATGTGTGCACGCGCGTGCGTGAGTGTATGCGTGTGTGTGCATGTGCGTGCATGTGTGTGTGCGTGTGCACATGGATCCTTTTGTGAATGTGTGTGTATGCGCATCTGCCTATATTCGTGTGTGTGTGTGTATGTGTGTGTGTGTGTGTGTGTGTGTGTGTGTGTGTGTGTGTGTGAGTTACTCGGATGTACAGTGTATGTTGTGAAGGCGACATAGTTTCACTTGAAGAAAATAAGTAAAATGGATTAGTTTCTTTGCCACATGACTCACACATTACCTTGGAATCGGGAACTTTTCTGTGAGCCATGCCACGCTATTCCTGATGAGGACAAGCTGTGGCAAGATGTTTTATAGAGAGACCAATCTCTGTAGGTTCAAATTTCCGGGAAGACTTCACTGACTCTCATCAGAACACCACAAAAGCCTCTCCCTCATCAGTCCATGCACCCCAAAGGCATCTCTCACTTCTGCCCTCCCTCTGCAAGTCATTACACAGCCTCTCGAAACCACGCAGCCCACAGACCTCCCAAGGCACTTTCTCAGATGTATCTGTCTGGGGAAGAGGCATGAACAGAAACTATCTAAGGCAGCTCATCAGACGCTACAAGCGCCCTACCCCCCCAGGGCACGCTGGGAACCCTACCACTTCCGTTTCTAGGGACGCCGATTGGGCCAGGGGGCAGCACTGAGGGTCAGGTTAATGAGAAACACAAGTTGTCCCCTCCCCCCCCCCCCCCCCCCCCCTCCCCCTTACTGGCCTGAGGCTTGTTAATGCTCTCCCTGGCTGTTAGTTTTGGAGAGGAGAGTGTTTGCTTTTTTGATCTTGTGACTGGCGAGATATGTCACGTTCGGCCCGCGTTTTGGAGGGCTCGGCACGTGCCACCGGATGATTAAGGTGTGTGAGGCAGAGGTGTGGATGGTTGGTAGACATTGAGTGGGAAGAGGGAGGGAGGGAGGGAGGGAGGGAGGGAGGGAGGGAGGGAGGGAGGGAGGGAGAGAGAGAGAGAGAGAGAGAGAGAGAGAGAGAGAGAGAGAGAGAGAGTGTGAGAGAGAGAGAGAGAGAGACGGAGACTGAGGGAGAGAGGGAGACACACACACACATACACACACACACATGCATATATATATACACACACACACACACTCACAGAGAGAGAGAGAGAGAGTGAGAGAGAGAGAGAGAGAGAGAGAGAGAGAGAGACGGAGACTGAGGGAGAGAGGGAGACACACACACATACACACACACACATGCATATATATATACACACACACACACACACTCACAGAGAGAGAGAGAGAGTGAGAGAGAGAGAGAGAGAGAGAGAGAGAGAGAGAGAGAGAGAGAGAGAGGTGTTTGGGGATAGAAAGGTAAAGCTTAGATTTATGAATAGCGTAACAGCACAAATTTAGGCAAGAGCTTAGTAGTTGTAATAGTAGTTGCAGTGGCGGCGGTAGAAATTGAAGTGGTATTAGTAATAGTAGTGATAGTTTAAGAAGAAGGAGGAGGAAGTGCAGCAGCAGCTGTACAAGATGGAGAAAAAAGAGAAGTATGTGTAACATTAGCAGCAGACATGGTAGCGACACCTGCTTCAACAGGTGCAGTAGCAGAAGCAAGTTCGAGCTAAAAGCAGGTTTTAAAGACCGGATTCACGTGTGCCTGTAACACGAAGTTCTGATGTTCTCTTCACGTCGTACTTGATGTTACTGGCTGTCCAACTTTTTTTCTTCCCGAAGTAAATTACTCAGCCTCCGACAAAGCTCATGGGACCGCATAGGTGACGTTTCAGCCTTTCATGTTTTCTTTGGGAGTTCTGTTGAAGAATGAGTAGACGCCTTCGCCCTTATCTAAGTAATGAGAACCGGTTTTCAGCAGGCAGGCAGCGAGTAGCCGGGTTGCATGTGTGTATTTGGCTTAATGACTTGTTTACCTTGGGCTAATCGCACTGGATTAGGAGAGGGTAAACGCCCACCAAGAGGCAGCGAGCGGCTCTCTGGCAGCTCCTCGGCGCCAGGCATGGCGTGCAGTTCGGGCAGAGATGGCATCGCTGATTGTTCTCGCACGCCATCACAGGATGTCCCGTGTCCTGCTGCTTCCGTTGAAGCTGCCTTGTAGTCTCGTCTCTGCTTCCAGGCTGTCAAAATCATGGAGTCGTTGCAACCATGGGTTGTAAGCGCACCGAAAAACTCGTCTGCATCGAGCATTACGTAAATCGACCAATCCGGATGAAGGGAGTTTATCGTTTTGTTTTGGGTGCACATCAGTAGGAAGTTTCTTAAAATCCTATCTTTAAATCTTTGAATGTCGACCAGTTAGACGATGATTACCAACTCGAATAGTGTTTTATGCTTCAGTATAGAATATTTCATATGACTTTTTGTTATTTTTGTCGAAATTATTTCATTATTGAAGCACGATCTTTCCTATCTTTTTTTGTTACTTTGACGAACATAGTTGCACGTTTGTGTCGTTGTAGAGCAGTCCCAGGTAAAGTGCTTCGAATATTGCAATACTTTGTACAACCCGCTATATTAAACATTGTTTGACGCTGTGAAAAAGCGCCACTCCAGAATTTTAATAAAATAGAATTTAGGATAGAAACAGTCGGCCACTGAAGGTCGAGCAAGGGAACGCGGGTGAAGGGAGGCGACCTCCGTGACCTTAGAGCGAAAGTTTTGGCCTGTACCTTTCGGAGCAGACGACTTATAGAACGGAAGCCGTCCTCAGTCTTGAAGGAAATGATGGAGGGAGTGCAGTGTGATCAGTGGTACTGAGCATCGGCCGTGTGTGTAGAGTGCCTATTGTAGCGCCTGGTTTCTCTATCAGTAGGGGTTCTTCATGCTTAAATTGATTTTTTTTCTTCTGAGAGGCCCTTTCAAGTCAGAAACTCCACATGTTCTAGATTTGACACGCAGGTAAAGTTTTGTTTTTCGAATATAATCTTCAAACATTATCTTTAAAAGATTTTTGTTTGCAGTGGTTTGTCGTTAACTGCATTTATTAAAATGTTTATGTGATAAGTCCATCGCAGTTGAAGCCTTTTTTTGAAAGCATAGTCTTGAGTGAATATTGCACAGAAAAACTTCAGTAATCATTGCCACGTGTGGCAGGAGTTTCCTGTCTTAGGAGGCAGCCAGTGTGAGGCGTGACTCAGAGAGCGCTTTTGACCAAGCATGGCCCGGCCATTCCACACTTGCAGGAAGCGCTGATGGAAGCGCTGAAGACAACTTGTCCCCCAAATCGTAGCTGCCATGATGCGAGTAGATAGGCCCTTTGCAGACCCGAGTCTTTTGAGATACTGGCTATGATGGCCTGCTGCTCCTGAATTCCCCAGTGCAGATGGTGGAACATTTCGGATGGGTCGAGAGATCTACGAATAGCCTTGTGAGCCTGTACCGGTGGTTTACAGATAAGAGGCTTCCCAGTTGGGCTCTCTCCTAGAGTTACTTCCTTCGCCGATCATGCCGATTTCGGTAGGTTGTTGTTGTTTGGCCCTGCATGGGAGTGTGTTTTTTCCTGGCGTGGTTGATATCGATCTTAGGGTCTCGGAGATGCTGTATGGGGAGCTATGCAGTGTGTGTGGAAGCTTGATTGATTAGAGTGGGCAGTTGCATACTGGTTTGTGTGTGTGCATGTGTTTGTGTGTGTGTGTGTGTGTGTGTGTGTGTGTGTGCGTGTGTATGTGTGTGTGTGTGTGTGTGTGTGTATGTGTTTGTATGTGTGTTTGTGTTTGTGTGTGTTTGTATATATATGTGTGTTTGTGTGTGTGTATATGTGCGTTTGTGTGTGTGTCTGTGTGTGTGTGTGCATGTGTTTGTGTGTGTGTGTGTATGTGTGTTTGTGTGTGTGTCTGTCTGTGTGTGTGTGCATGTGTTTGTGTGTGTGCATGTGTTTGTGTGTGTGCATGTGTTTGTGTGTGTATGTGTGTGCATGTGTATGTGAATACGTGCATGTGTGATCGTGCATGCGCGCGTCCGTCAATGCATGAGTGTGAGTGCATACGCGCAGGGGAAGGGGTTGTTGTTGTTGTTGTTGCTAAACACTCCCAGGATCACCCAAGTGGGTGAGATGATTGCGTGTGTGACTGTTTTTGAACACCCCGCCATATAGGCAGCCACACTCCGTCTTCAGGGGATGGGGAAGGGGTTAGTAGGGAGTCTTTCTGATCCACCTACTGCCTCTCGAGCTTGCTTTCGCATCCGTCAAGTGTTTTTGCGTTTCTTACCTAGCCTGCATTTTCCTTTTTGGCATGAAGATTGAGTTGTTACCTACCACCCACGACACTCGTATGCGCATCTCAAGTCCTTGGCCTTTCCCCCTCCGTCCTAGATTATCGTTCTGGTCTCGTGGACCTGTCGAAGATTCTTATAAATCGAGAATTTTTTTAATATTCAAAGTTGTTGCCAACGTTCGAGTCATATTTATTTCCATTACTTATTTACCACGCATCCGTGTAGTTATCACAGTATCACTCATTTGACAAGTTAATGTACGGCTGTCAGTTTTATTGCCACATGTGGCGTTAGTTGGTATCTATCACACAGATGGGTAGCTAGTCCTTTAGCATGTATCTATGTATGTAGGTCACACACACTCACACTCACACACACACACCCACACACACAAGGAAATGGCAGTTCCCTGCAATGCTGGGCTCGCCACTCGCTGTGATTAGTCCTCATTACACTGCTGCAGTGGCACATTCATGTAGTCCGGCAGTCATCGCCTGTGCAGCTGTCTCCTCTCGCTGCAAGTTTGGTCCCGTTTAGCTTGCTGTGACTATACAGGCAATGGTGAGTAGCACGTTTTGCATCTCCTGCAACTTTCTTTCGAAGATTTGATGAGAGGGAGAAGAATCGTGAACACTGCATTCTGGCTGTTTTTTCGCGGCTGGTTTCAAATTTTGAATGCGTGTTCGGTTTGAATGCGAGGGAGTGTCTCAAGATCCTGTTGGACGCGAGCAATGAAGCAGTGTGAATGAGCACACTCAGTGGCGTCACACCAGCAGGACACTCCTTCGCTCAGCCTTTTTTAAGGTCTTAGCTCAGCGATCATACTGGGGTTTGCCCTGAAGCCTTAACCTATACACCCGACTCACCGACTTCTGCAAAGTTCATGCACACTCGAGCGACATTTGCACTGTCTCCCAGTGCAAATTTTCTCACGGAATTCCTCACAGCGCCTTGAGACCACCCATCCTGGAGTTTCTCTGACCTAGCTACTGGGAAGAGCAAACACGTTTGGTTATTTGCCCCCCTCAAGAGCCCTTTCGAAAGCCACCACCTTTTCGGGCGCTGTCTGTGTGTGCCTTGTGTCGAGGAACGTGAAAAGCGGGCGCAGGGTTGCCTCCCGAAATGGCTGTCTCACCTGATGTCGAGCTGGAGAAGCAAAGGAAAACATTGGGAGTGCGAGGGGAGAGAAGGTCAGGGGACGAAGAACAAAGATTGGCTTGGTTGCGCCGTGTCCTGCAACAGGTGCCCTGGATTTGATTCCTTGGCGTGAACCTGTGCACCGCAATGTTAGAGCTTAGTTTGGGAAAGAAGGTAATTTATATTTGACAAGCTACAGTCTTGCATGCAATGAAAATACATAGTAAGGCATGTTTTCATTCCTGACAAGCGTGTTGCATTGTCTATTCAGACATGCGAGGCTTCCGTGATACATAGTGGTATTTCTTCCTCATTTAATTTAGTTTAGAATACATATAGCTGTGCTAAACTGAAAGAGCGCTGGAGTCCCATTGATTAATGAGCGGCGCTGCCTGCACTCAGCAAGGGCGAAGGTCAGAGGAAGCACTGTCTTTTGGAGAGCCTGAGTCACTCTACTCGTACACAATAACTCGAGGAATGAATCCGTGACCTTCTTCGCTGCCCTTTGTTTCCCGGTGTTCGTGTAATAACTGCAGACTTGGGCTGGATTCCGACGCCCTCACTACTGGGAAATAATGTGGCATTTATGCTGCTCCGCATTGCGAGACACCACTTTGTCTGCCGCCAGATCTTCCCTCTGCTTGGCCACTTTCCACCACCTCGTAGCCATGTGTTCACCAGGAGCTTTTTTCGAGAAACTTGGAAGGGGAGAGAGAGAGAGAGAGAGAGAGAGAGAGAGAGGCTTGCGTGTAAGCACACACAAATACACACTCCCTCACACATGCATGCACGAACATGCACTGCTACACCTACGTACACACGGAGAGAAGAGAGCTCGGATGAAGTTTGGAAAGCGTGGAAAGAGGAGTATAGAAGAAGTGAGGGATCGAGCTGTACTGGAAGTGCTGGGCTGGGTCCTGCAAAGGTCGGTCTGTAGTTGGCAGGGAGCCTGGTAAGCATTTCAGCCTGAATTCCTGAGGTCTGTGGCTGGCACCTGCGGCAACCTGTTGCATAGAGATAACTGCGGCAAGCGCTTCGTATCTCTGGACACTGCGTTTCTTTGCATTGCACTGTGTTAGTGTCTGGTTGCAGTGTCCAAGAGTTACTGCTCCCAGGTTCTCTAGTTGGATCTTTGCTGATATGCAGGGATATCATAGATATGTGGCTTGCACGTCTGTGGAATACTCCTTATACGTAACTGATGAAAATGTTTTGATACATACGAATTCATTTGTATTCATTGCCCCGTCAAAGGGAAGAATGTAAACGAATTATGGAACTTGTCGTTCGTTCTCATAAGTACTTTAAATTTTCTCTAATTTGGCAATAGCAACCTATCCAATACATAAGAGCAAACCGCCAGAAGTATGATTTTCCTCATCATCCCGAATCGGTAATTGCTTTTGCATGGAAGAATCTTTATTTGGAACAGCAACTAATTCTTCTTCTGTGTCGGACTTCGCCAAGGCCTGCAGACAGTTCGGGAGGCAAGCGCATTCATCACTGGTCGTCCCCTGAGACCGAATGCATGGCACGTGCGTTATCTCAGTGACACTGGCCTGGCAACACAGTGGTGCATGCAGTACCACTATGGTCGCAGCATTTGCATGCAACTGCGCACTGTTGCTACTTATGAAAAGCCTTTGTGACCTTGGCACGGGTCCCTGCCCCAGGCAGCCTTTTCGAACGTAGCGCAGACCTGCTAGATCCAGGGCTACGCCGCGAAATGCCAGAAGAGCAACTGCATTGCTTGCACGTCTCGCGTTGTCGTTTGTTTGGCAACAGAGCTAAGCCTTCAGCTCTTGGCTTCTTATCACCATGGTCCATGGGCATGAGCACATTATGCCTGGCGCCTCTCCTCCACTCTAGCAAGGGACGTCTTCTCCTCCGACCCTCTAGCGCCACCGCGAGGAGTCCTGGGATGTCTTCACAACAGCGCTCTGTCACGTCTGGGATGTGTAGCGCCTTGTTGACCAAACAGCAGATGTTCTGTTGAAGTCGAAGTTTTTCCAACTTCAGCCATCCATTCTCGACCTTGACGTGAGCCTCGCGGTTGCCAAGGCGACAAGACTGTGCCCAGGGGAGGATTGACGTCCCGCAGTAATGCCTGTAAATGAGTCATCTGTGAGTTCATTTCCGGGTGAAGGTCAGATGTTGTAATTGAATCATGCGGCTGTTTTTCAGTGAGCATGAAAGCTGTCTGGTTTTGTCGTAGTGAAAAAATACGATCAATTACTTTACGCCTCAAGCATTACTCATTTTTCTCAAGCGGCATTAATTATCATTCCATACAATAGGTACCATGATTATTTCGTTTTGTACTTGTTCTTATAACGTTTCCCTTGAGAAGTTTTCTTAAAAAGCACGGACCTTTAATAGTTCTAGTAATCGTTAACTTGCAGTAAGCTAAAACTCCACCATCAGATTTGTTTTCTCTGTGGGTAATCACTAATTCAGAGAAACATCGCGAGTTATGGGTTTTCATCAACAAAACTTATTTTGTCGCGTGGAAAAACACGAGAAATTCTGGGAAATCGTTCTTTCAATTGTAGCTATGTTCCAAGGCTGTTTATCTTCACAGATGATGGAGAAAGGGTGATCGAATCACCATCAGGTCATGCCTCGTTCACAAAGCAGCATCTGTCAGATTAGTCTGCCATTCCCCTGTTCATTATGTGTCTTTGGGAGAGAAGGACTGTCTGTGTGTGCTGTAAGCCGGAAGAGGAAGTCATGGAATTTTTTAGCTTGAAAGGATGATGGCCTATCTGCAGATGAGGTCTGGTCTGTCCTGGAGCTCTTCCTGTGTAGGGATATCCCGTCTCTGAAGGGGTTTGAAGTCTGTTATCTCGAGCAGCCGCTACTGCTCATCCTCCATAGCCTTTCATGTCCTCAGGCTGGAAGTTGTGGCTCCCCCCCATTTCTCTCTCTCCTCTGAAAACATGGGGTTCGTGGGAAAGTTTGCTACACCCACACTTGCACATGACGAGTAAGATCCTTGTCGCGTTACTCGTTTTCCTCTGCTCACCAATCTCTCAATGTCATTGTTTCCAGTGCCAGTGTTACCAAACCGGTTTGGAATATTCTTTCAAAATGTCGGTTTATCTAACCGACATTCCCACTTGCTTGCTCTACTGCTTGGCGGTCCCTGCTCCATTTCTCTGGCCCTCTTCCCTTGCTTATCTAGCAGTCGAGTTGCCCACGTTGAACATCTTTTACTTGCCCCAGTTCATCGCCTCTGCAGAGCCAAGCTTCAGACGGAGTTATCTCCCTTTGGGTGTGTAAGCGGGCACCGTGCTGAATCTGTACTTCCGGGACTCCACCCAGAGTTCCTCTCTGGCTTTATCTGTAATGGCTGTCCGTCCTCCAGAAGTGGAGAAACGGTTGGAATTGGGGAAGTGATTATCTCGAAATCGGGAATGCATCAGAGGAAGAGAGAGAGAGAGAGAGAGTGTGTGTGTGTGTGTGTGTGTGTGTGTGTGTGCGTGTGTGTGCGTGTGTGTGTGTGTGTGTGTGTGTGTGTGTGTGTGTGTGTGTGTGAGAGAGAGAGAGAGAGAGAAAGAGAGAGAGAGAGAGCGAGAGAGAGAGAGAGTCTTACGATGTGGAGAACACTTTGAAACCTCCCATCTTGGTGCGTGGACATTTTGATGGAGGTTAGCGAAGCAAATTCAAGAGTGTTAGGGGATAAGGGCAAGAAAACTTGGAATCCAGAGACGAGCTGGAAATTCTCACGCAAGCAGCCTGCAGACAGGATGGGAAGATGGCGCCAGAAAAGGTGCAGCTTGCCACTAGGATGGCGTAGCGTTCTTTGCTGGGAACGAAGGACTCACTCACCACAGTGACTGATTGTCCCGCTGTTGCAGACCTGGCTTCTGGCTGCATTTCCCCCCAAGATCCAAAAACGTTCAGTGTAAACAGGGACGGGACATGCTTCTGGAAGTTTATCCTGAATCCTATCGGGTCAGGACTCCTGTAGGTTCTCTGTTGCTGTAAAGTAACGTCTACCACAGCGTCGAAACATATAATTCCACGTAGAGTTACAAAGGTTGGAATGTGTAACGAGAGCATGTTTTTCGAGATGAATTAGTTGAGGATCATCACAGAAAAGGTTGACAGCAGTGATATATAATATTCTTTTTTTTAAGTCTACATACTTTGTCAGCATAGTCGATGCAAGTTTGTTTAGCAGTCAATACTGCAAAAATTGCAGTGATACAAGCATTCTGTGAGGGTTGGAATGTCACTGTCAGAAACCACTTATGTCTGTGAACATGGCGCCTTCTATCACATGCATCATTTAATTCTCACTGTCTGTCTCCAAACTGAAATTCTTCTTGTCTTCTGTAAATCGAGGGAGATGCGTGCTTGGAGATGCTCACTGGATGGGCGGTGCTGGCAAGTGTGCAAGCGAGTGCCCTATCAAGTGCATCAGCCTGCCTTTGTTTGCAGGCTGTACGCAGCGGGCCCTAGACAGCTGGCATCTGGTGGAGAATGCGTGGCTTCACAGTGAGGAGGTTTTTCTATTACAAGGGCTCTTGGCTTTCCTCTCCAGAACGCTCACTTGCCAGACTTGTTTTCCAACCACGAAATTCCGTTTAGCATCCTCACGATATTGGGACTGCTGTGTTGTAGTCTGTTTCAAATAGGACGGGTTGTGACCTGGTGTAAATTTCATCGGTGTTGCTTTGCCATCGCAATGAAAAAAGAATGGCTTCTTTGTTGAATTAGCATGACATTGTCGTCTGCTTGACAATTTTTATTGAAACGGGTGTCCTGCTTCTCGGGAAGGCTGTAAAACTGAGCTTTTCATCTTTCGTAGCGTAGCCGTATTCATACTTTTATATTCATGTCTTATTTATCGCACGTGAGAGGCTAAAGAGAAACTCAAAGAAGTAGAAATAGGAAAATCCGCTTGTTTTTCTTATCTTGAAGGACTGCGTATTAACTTCTATTCCTTGCTGAGCCTGCTCTTTAGGGAGAACTTTCGTTGATTTACAATGTTTTCATAGCTGTTCACCAATGGATGCATGCTTTTTAATGTACAGGTCACAAAGGAGGAATGTCAGTCTTTCATCCTACATTTTCTGGAGTCAAATGAAGTCTGCTCTGCAACAGTGAACTCGCACTGGTGTGACAGCAGCGCTGTGGCGAAGAGGTCAAGCCAAGCAGTGCCTATGTAGTCCGATGGTCGGGACTGAGAGCCTGCGAGTTGCTTGAAATGTGTGAAGATTGTGTGTGCTATCTTGATGTTCTTCCTACAATGATGTCAATTCATATGTATGTGTGTGTACATGGAGATACACAGGATTCGGCATGTAAACAGATATTTGCCAAATGGTGGAGTGTTTACACGTACATGTGCACAGGCACACACACACACGCACGCACGCACGCTCGCACGCACGCACGCACGCACACACACACACACACACACACACACACACACACACACACGTCTGTCTGCCTGCCTGCCTGTCTGCCTGTCTCTTCCCTCTCTCTCTCTCTCTCTCTCTCTCTCTCTCTCTCTCTCTCTCTCTCTCTCTCTCTCTCCCTCTCCCTCTCTCTCTCTCTCTCTCTCTCTCTCTCTCTCTCTCACTCACTCTCAGAAGTGTGGAGGACTTGCTTGCACAGAGCATATCGGACTATAGGCTGAACGCTGTAATTCTCAGAGCTGAATGAGCTCCTTTCTCTTCCCGTAGCTATGGTATGTCACGCTACTTGAGTCAGGAATGGCGTTGCTGGGGGTTCTCCACAATAAGCTGTCGCATAATGGACTTCCCTGCAAGCTTTTATAGAGTCGTCCACAAACGAATCTTCAGTGCGGAAGTACTGCATTTCCTTCGGCTGTCCATGTACATGTTCTATGTCACCCGTCAACTATTGATTTCCTGTGGTTTGGTTTTCCGACTGTGTGTTCCATGAGTTCATCGGCAAGTTCTATGGGGAGGAAAGCGTTTGCTGCCAGTGCTAGTAACGTGGTCCTATTTTCTCCTCTGTTGCCTATGGCGCTCTCCACGCTGCTGAGTGTTAATCTCACAGCTGTCGGTGCATTACCTTCTTGGCGCTCGTCAGAAGATTGGATTGAGGAAAACGTCCATCTGGCCATTCTTGCTATTACTCTGATAATATTCCTCATTCGTAGGCATGTGGTTGAAGTCAGTCCTGATGGCCGTTGTCATTTCTACCATGCACTATTCCTCCGCTAGAAGGATCATTGAGAAACATAAGTGAATAACTGTAATTGAGGGTTTCCATTTTACCTACGTGGTTTACTCATTGACGCAACGAATATTTTCGAAGGTAACTACTTGTGTTATCAAAAGAAACACTTTCATCTTTCCCTTCTGAAGTGTCTATCATTATTTTGTTCTTTTTACGCATGTACAATAATCATCTGCTTGGTTAGGAATGTATCGTTCTTGCAGGCCATATGAATCACCAGTGCCTGCAGGCAGAGGAGATGACTTTCCTCGGGTTCCTGCTTGTCCCTCTTTGAGCCGGTTCACAGCTCGCAAAATAATCTATTTCCTCCTTGCTGAAATCTTCCTCGGTGTCGAGTTTCATACGTCCTCTCCAGGTGTCTTCTGCCAACACCTCCATGTCCAGGCTTATTTTTCATCCGTTATCATACTTCCATCCTTGGTCTGACAGGAGTCGAGGGCGAGCACGAGTTCTCTCCTTTCTAAAGTTACGTCATCTGACGTCATATACAGGGGCGGCGTCTATGTCTTCAGCCTTATCTACGCGCGCAGATGGCGATTGATTCCCCAGATAATTGTGTCATCTAACCAAAGCGAATGTGCAGAGCGAGCGAGAAGGCCATGAAGGAGTGTAGACGCCATTGTGAGGGGAAATGACAGAACAACGAGGACATTTTGTTTATGGGTTTCCCTTCCTCGCAGTCGCCTGTCTTTTGTCGTGTAAGGTAGACTTTACAGCTTTTTCTGTCACTGTTTTCAGTTATGTAGATCTTGGAACAGACTGTTTCTTCCGTGCACGCGCGCGCGTGTATATATATATATATATATATATATATATATATATTTGTTTCAAGGGAAATGGTGAAAAAGTACTAGCATCTTCTTGTTGAAGGAGTATACTTATTTATGGCGCTATCCCTAGCTCATGCTTTCTGGCCGTCCTTACGTGTGAGGGAATCAAGACGACTTTGTTGCCTTGTAAGACCGCTTGTAGTCTCGGAAGCGTGGGGAAAGCATGAGAGAAGCAAGCGGGATAATTGGACTGCTTTATCTGCTGCTAAATCAAGTCTCGTTGATAAGCTGTACCTTGAATTCCATTTATTTCACTGTGAGCATTTGTGTTTCTTTCCAGACTCACAGTCTGCACGATAATCACTTTTACGTCTTTGGCAAGTGGCCACCAGTCGTCTATCTAAACCCGATAATGCCCAGAACGGCTCAGCGCGGAATTGGTAATTGTTTTATCAGTTTCCCTTCCGCCGTATCAGCCATGCCCAGTGCTGTACGCGCACCAGACACTGAAGGCGTCAATGCCGCCACTAAAAAGCTGGGCTGACAATCAGACAGGTGTCCCAATGATGGTGGCAAATCCAGGGCTAGCAGACGTTTTGCTGCTATGCACTCGTAAATCTCCTGTAGGTGTTGGCCGTTCTCGTCACCTGGAACGATCCCCACAGAGAGAGCAGCGTTTCTTATCAGAATGTCTTCCTTTCGCAATGTCTGAGACTTCGTGCTTGGTGATAATGAAATTAGTTCCTCTAAGTTGATCTTGTGTCCTTGGTTTTGGGGTTCTCTGTGCCGATACACCTTTTTGTTTTGCCAGTTCCTCTCTCGACTTGAGGGCAGTTGCCTTTCAATTCAGGATAGGGGTTCCTCGAGAAGGGTTGACCACATTCGAAACGTATCTGTTTGTTTTAAACCCCCTCTTTCTTCTGGAATTTGAAACCCACACTTTCTGTTGAAATTTGCTGGTGAGAATATGCTGATCTGACAAGTCAGCACGAAGTATAGTATTGCATTGTTCCTGTAATGCGCAGCTTGAGTGCATGTAGATTTTGAACGCCGTGGATGCGCTCGCATTGTCAGGGAATATAATCTTATCTTCCTGAACGGGAGAGAAACTGAGGCAGTGGCCACGTTGGACAGATTTTAGAAGCATACCCAAAGCCGATTTAATTGCCTGTGATCGCATTAAGGTTTGGTTGCCAAGACTATTAATGCAGGTTTCCAGGGAAGGTACAGAGTGGAAATCCTATGCGTGGGGGGCCCTGTCGGTGGGCTAAAAAGCGAGTGATGACGTGGCAGCCGGTGACTTCTGACCCCTCAGAGCAAAAGTTCCGGGCCATCAGAATGGAGCCAGTAAATGCCAGCCTGTCAACCTTTCTCTCTGTCCTCGTCTCCCCTTTCTCTTCTTCCTCCCCTCCCCTGACCCACTAGCCCATCCCTGGCTACCGCCGTGACTGTCAACACTGATCTGGGCTATCAGCACTTCTGTCAACAGCGGCAATGAATGTAGTGGTAGCAGCAGTTTATTAGCAGCTTGTGGTATTGCTTCTGGAAATAGAGAAGCCGGATTAGAAAAACGCAGGGGTGCGATGGTATGAAGATAGAGGAGGGATGGAATGCCGGAATGCCTCGGAAGAACATGATTTTCCGCAGAGAATGTGTAGAGCAAGAAGTCGTGTAGCCTCAACAGTATAGGGTTCTAGGGGGTAGCTCTTTGAAACCGTCTATCGACGGTTGCCAATGTCGTGATTTTGTTTTTCAGTGATATTGTCGTAGTCGCGGTAGCAGTAGCATCGAAGGAGGATGAGCAGCAGCAGTAGCATCGAAGGAGGAGGAGCAGCAGCAGTAGCATTGAAGGAGGATGAGCAGCAGCAGTAGCATTGAAGGAGGAGGAGCAGCAGCAGTAGCATTGAAGGAGGATGAGCAGCAGCAGTAGCATTGAAGGAGGAGGAGCAGCAGCAGTAGCATTGAAGGAGGAGGAGCAGCAGCAGTAGCATCGAAGGAGGAGCAGCAGCAGTAGCATCGGAGGAGGAGGAGCAGCAGCAGTAGCATTGAAGGAGGAGGAGCAGCAGCAGTAGCATCGAAGGAGGAGGAGCAGCAGCAGTAGCATTGAAGGAGGAGGAGCAGCAGCAGTAGCATCGAAGGAGGAGGAGCAGCAGCAGTAGCATTGAAGGAGGAGGAGCAGCAGTAGCATCGGAGGAGGAGGAGCAGCAGCAGTAGCATCGGAGGAGGAGGAGCAGCAGCAGTAGCATCGAAGGAGGAGGAGCAGCAGCAGTAGCATCGGAGGAGGAGGAGCAGCAGCAGTAGCATCGGAGGAGGAGGAGCAGCAGCAGTAGCATCGGAGGAGGAGGAGCAGCAGCAGTAGCATCGGAGGAGGAGGAGCAGCAGCAGTAGCATCGGAGGAGGAGGAGCAGCAGCAGTAGCATCGGAGGAGGAGGAGCAGCAGCAGCAGTAGCATCGGAGGAGGAGGAGCAGCAGCAGTAGCATCGAAGGAGGAGGAGCAGCAGCAGCTACTAAAGTAGGAGGGTCTTTGATATTCCATCTTTGTTTCTGTCGTCTCTAAAGTCATTGTCGCCGTCATCATAGTCATCACCGTCGTCGTCGTCGTCGTCGTCGTCGTCGTCGTCGTCATCATCATCATCATCATCATCATCATCATCATCATCGAGCAGACTGGAGGCCGGGGGCGGGCCTTCATGCTGGCTGGAGGCAGGCAGGCGAGCGTGAGTCACGGGCATCTCCCAGCACGACACGTCATTCATAATTCACCTCCCAGTCACCGCCCTGCCTGCTTCCCTGCCGCTGGGCTGCCCTTAAAGACTGCTGGCTATGAACGCCCCGGATTTGTGATTTGTTGTGTAGGCCGACTGGTATATACTGAAATGGTAGGGCCTAGGGGGAATGGTAGGGCTCCAAGTTGTAGTTATAACGGTGAGATCGGTGTGGAGGTATTGGGTGGTGTTTTTTTTCTCGAGAGAGAATTGTTTGTTCAGTCATTGACTAATGCTGCCTCAGGAGCTGCAGAAAGCGAGAAGGGAAAAGACGTGTTCGATGGCTTGCAGCAACATCTGGATGTGTGTTGTTCGCTGTGTTGGTTGTGCGCTTTCACCTTCTGCGCTCTGTTCCTTGTCGTCCGCTCTGCGTGATGACGAAGGTGCCTAGTGTTCAATGGAACACTCTAGGAGGAAGTTAGAGTGAATCTAAACCAGAGAGAACAGCGACATTAGCTAGCAATTCACGCGCCTGCAACCACGCATGTTCAGGAACGGGTTCGATTTCCTCTCGGTGAAATCTTCTGTGTAATTTCACTATTGAAGGCTGGGCTCCTGACAACGCTCCGCCCTACCCCAACCAGCCCCCACCACCCCACACTCCCACTCTTTATCCCCGTAACATACTCACCAAACAGCTTACATACCCAGAAGAAGGGGGAAAACTCCCCAATCTGCCCAAAGCAAATTAGCAGAATGCCCATTTCTGCATGGGTTATCCACCGCACCACCACATGATTTTATTTAGTAACACTGCAGGCTTTGTGAAAGAGTTCCCTCCTCTCTTCTACATGGACATCAACCCCCTGTGGGTTGGGGGTCAGAACTGGCCAACTGCGTCTCCCTACGCGCTTCGTAAGAGGCGAATAACAAGGGCAATCGTGACTTGTCCTCCCCTTAATCTATCCGTATCTGATGCTTTCTCATATCCATTGGCCTTAACAAGCCGGGGTCGGCTCTCTATTGCGGAGGGCCGCTATTACGGGGGGGCCGCTATTGCGGGATTTTTTGGGGTCAAAAGTTCTTAAGGCCATTTTGATTCTTTTGTCTTAAAACGCCTAAAAAACAAAAACAAAATAGTTACTTAAAAAAACAACTTAGAAATTCTTTCGGGTTTTACCGATAGCGCTCAGCCTAGGCCGCACCCGCCACCCCGCCTGACTGACTTAGCCTGTCCGGGGAGTTTCACCTAAACCTGGT
>JAWQFJ010026609.1:145000-162845 GCA_034096865.1 Theodoxus fluviatilis | reverse complement strand
GTGCTGGCTGTGTGCTGACTACGTGCTGGCTACGTGCTGGCTACGTGCTGGCTGTGTGCTGACTACGTGCTGGCTGTGTGCTGACTACGTGCTGGCTATGCGCTGGCTGTGTGCTGGCTATGCGCTGGCTGTGTAGTGGCTGTGTGCTGGCTACGTGCTGGCTGTGTGCTGACTACGTGCTGGCTGTGTGCTGACTATGTGCTGGCCGTGTGCTGGCTACGTGCTGGCTGTTTGCTGGCTATGTGCTGGCTATGTGCTAGCTACGTGCTGGCTATGTGCTGGCTATGTGCTGGCTGTGTGCTGACTACGTGCTGGCTGTTTGCTGGCTATGTAGTGGCTGTGTGCTGGCTATGTGCTGGCTATGTGCTGGCTGTGTGCTGGCTGTGTGCTGGCTGTGTGCTGGCTACGTGCTGGCTGTGTGCTGGCTGTTTGCTGGCTGTGTGCTGGCTGTGTGCTGGCTATGTGCTGGCTGTGTGCTGGCTGTTTGCTGGCTGTGTGCTGGCTGTGTGCTGGCTACGTGCTGGCTGTGTGCTGGCTGTGTGCTGGCTGTTTGCTGGCTGTGTGCTGGCTGTGTGCTGGCTATGTGTTGGCTGTGTGCTGGCTGTGTGCTGGCTGTGTGCTGGCTGTGTGCTGGCTACGTGCTGGCTGTGTGCTGGCTGTTTGCTGGCTGTGTGCTGGCTGTTTGCTGGCTACGTGCTGGCTGTGTGCTGGCTATGTGCTGGCTGTGTGCTGGCTGTGTGCTGGCTGTGTGCTGGCTGTGTGCTGGCTATGTGCTGGCTGTGTGCTGGCTATGTGCTGGCTATGTGCTGGCTATGTGCTGGCTGTGTGCTGGCTGTGCTGGCTATGTGCTGGCTGTGTGCTGGCTATGTGTTGGCTATGTGCTGGCTGTGTGCTGGCTGCGTGCTGGCTATGTGCTGGCTGTGTGCTGGCTATGTGCTGGCTGTGTGCTGGCTATGTGCTGGCTATGTGCTGGCTATGTGCTGGCTGTGTGCTGGCTGTGTGCTGGCTATGTGCTGGCTGTGTGCTGGCTGTGTGCTGGCTATGTGCTGGCTATGTGCTGGCTATGTGCTGGCTGTGTGCTGGCTGTGTGCTGGCTATGTGCTGGCTGTGTGCTGGCTATGTGCTGGCTATGTGCTGGCTGTGTGCTGGCTGTGTGCTGGCTATGTGCTGGCTGTGTGCTGGCTATGTGCTGGCTGTGTGCTGGCTATGTGCTGGCTATGTGCTGGCTGTGTGCTGGCTATGTGCTGGCTATGTGCTGGCTATGTGCTGGCTGTGTGCTGGCTATGTGCTGGCTATGTGCTGGCTATGTGCTGGCTGTGTGCTGGCTGTGTGCTGGCTATGTGCTGGCTGTGTGCTGGCTATGTGCTGGCTATGTGCTGGCTGTGTGCTGGCTGTGTGCTGGCTGTGTGCTGGCTGTGTGCTGGCTATGTGCTGGCTGTGTGCTGGCTATGTGCTGGCTGTGTGCTGGCTGTGTGCTGGCTGTGTGCTGGCTGTGTGCTGGCTGTGTGCTGGCTGTGTGCTGGCTATGTGCTGGCTGTGTGCTGGCTGTGTGCTGGCTGTGTGCTGGCTGTGTGCTGGCTGTGTGCTGGCTGTGTGCTGGCTACATGCTGGCTGTGTGCTGGCTGTGTGCTGGCTATGTGCTGGCTGTGTGCTGGCTGTGTGCTGGCTATGTGCTGGCTGCGTGCTGGCTGTGTGCTGGCTATGTGCTGGCTGTGTGCTGGCTGTGTGCTGGCTGTGTGCTGGCTGTGTGCTGGCTGTGTGCTGGCTATGTGCTGGCTGTGTGCTGGCTGTGTGCTGGCTGTGTGCTGGCTGTGTGCTGGCTGTGTGCTGGCTATGTGCTGGCTGTGTGCTGGCTGTGTGCTGGCTATGTGCTGGCTGTGTGCTGGCTGTGTGCTGGCTGTGTGCTGGCTGTGTGCTGGCTGTGTGCTGGCTGTGTGCTGGCTGTGTGCTGGCTGTGTGCTGGCTGTGTGCTGGCTATGTGTGCTGTGCTGGCTATGTGCTGGCTATGTGCTGGCTATGTGCTGGCTATGTGCTGGCTATGTGCTGGCTGTGTGCTGGCTGCGTGCTGGCTGTGTGCTGGCTATGTGCTGGCTGTGTGCTGGCTGTGTGCTGGCTGTGTGCTGGCTGTGTGCTGGCTATGTGCTGGCTGTGTGCTGGCTGTGTGCTGGCTATGTGCTGGCTATGTGCTGGCTATGTGCTGGCTGTGTGCTGGCTGTGTGCTGGCTATGTGCTGGCTATGTGCTGGCTATGTGCTGGCTGTGTGCTGGCTGTGTGCTGGCTATGTGCTGGCTGTGTGCTGGCTGTGTGCTGGCTGTGTGCTGGCTATGTGCTGCTGCTGGCTGTGTGCTGGCTGCGTGCTGGCTGTGTGCTGGCTGTGTGCTGGCTATGTGCTGGCTGTGTGCTGGCTGTGTGCTGGCTGTGTGCTGGCTATGTGCTGGCTGTGTGCTGGCTGTGTGCTGGCTGTGTGCTGGCTGTGTGCTGGCTGTGTGCTGGCTGTGTGCTGGCTATGTGCTGGCTATGTGCTGGCTGTGTGCTGGCTGTGTGCTGGCTGCGTGCTGGCTGTGTGCTGGCTGTGTGCTGGCTGTGTGCTGGCTGTGTGCTGGCTATGTGCTGGCTGCGTGCTGGCTGCGTGCTGGCTGTGTGCTGGCTGTGTGCTGGCTGTGTGCTGGCTATGTGCTGGCTGCGTGCTGGCTACGTGCTGGCTGTGTGCTGGCTGAGTGCTGGCTGTGTGCTGGCTGTGTGCTGGCTGTGTGCTGGCTGTGTGCTGGCTATGTGCTGGCTGTGTGCTGGCTGTGTGCTGGCTACGTGCTGGCTGTGTGCTGGCTGTGTGCTGGCTATGTGCTGGCTGTGTGCTGGCTGTGTGCTGGCTATGTGCTGGCTGTGTGCTGGCTGTGTGCTGGCTGCGTGCTGGCTATGTGCTGGCTATGTGCTGGCTGTGTGCTGGCTGCGTGCTGGCTACGTGCTGGCTGTGTGCTGGCTATGTGCTGGCTATGTGCTGGCTGTGTGCTGGCTGCGTGCTGGCTATGTGCTGGCTGTGTGCTGGCTATGTGCTGGCTGTGTGCTGGCTACGTGCTGGCTACGTGCTGGCTGTGTGCTGGCTGTGTGCTGGCTATGTGCTGGCTGTGTGCTGGCTATGTGCTGGCTGTGTGCTGGCTACGTGCTGGCTGTGTGCTGGCTATGTGCTGGCTGTGTGCTGGCTACGTGCTGGCTGTGTGCTGGCTGTGTGCTGGCTATGTGCTGGCTGTGTGCTGGCTGTATGCTGGCTGCGTGATGGCTATGTGCTGGCTGTATGCTGGCTATATGCTGGCTGTGTGCTGGCTATGTGCTGGCTGTATGCTGGCTGTGTTCTGGCTGTGTGCTGGCTGCGTGCTGGCTGTGTGCTGGCTGTGTGCTGGTTATGTGCTGGCTGAGTGCTGGCTGCGTGCTGGCTGCGTGCTGGCTGTGTGCTGGCTGTGTGCTGGCTACGTGCTGGCTGTGTGCTGGCTATGTGCTGGCTGATTGCTGGCTACGTGCTGGCTGTGTGCTGGCTATGTGCTGGCTACGTGCTGGCTATGTGCTGGCTACGTGCTGGCTATGTGCTGGCTATGTGCTGGCTGTGTGCTGGCTACGTGCTGGCTGTAAGCTGGCTGTGTGCTGGCTGTGTGCTGGCTGTGTGCTGGCTGTGTGCTGGCTGTGTGCTGGCTATGTGCTGGCTGTGTGCTGGCTGTGTGCTGGCTGTGTGCTGGCTATGTGCTGGCTGTGTGCTGGCTGTGTGCTGGCTACGTGCTGGCTGTGTGCTGGCTGTGTGCTGGCTGTGTGCTGGCTGTGTGCTGGCTGTGTGCTGGCTGTGTGCTGGCTGTGTGCTGGCTACGTGCTGGCTATGTGCTGGCTGGGTGCTGGCTGTGTGCTGGCTGTGTGCTGGCTATGTGCTGGCTGTGTGCTGGCTGTGTGCTGGCTGTGTGCTGGCTATGTGCTGGCTGTGTGCTGGCTGTGTGCTGGCTACGTGCTGGCTATGTGCTGGCTGTGTGCTGGCTACGTGCTGGCTGTGTGCTGGCTATGTGCTGGCTGTGTGCTGGCTTTGTGCTGGCTGTGTGCTGGCTGTGTGCTGGCTGTGTGCTGGCTGTGTGCTGGCTGTGTGCTGGCTGTGTGCTTGCTACGTGCTGGATATGTGCTGGCTACGTGCTGGCTGTGTGCTGGCTATGTGCTGGCTATGTGCTGGCTGTGTGCTGGCTGTGTGCTGGCTATGTGCTGGCTGTGTGCTGGCTGTGTGCTGGCTATGTGCTGGCTACGTGCTGGCTGTGTGCTGGCTGTGTGCTGGCTGTGTGCTGGCTGTGTGCTGGCTGTGTGCTGGCTATGTGCTGGCTACGTGCTGGATATGTGCTGTCTGTGTGCTGGCTGCGTGCTGGCTGTGTGCTGGCTATGTGCTGGCTGTGTGCTGGCTATGTGCTGGCTGTGTGCTGGATATGTGCTGGCTGTGTGCTGGCTACATGCTTGCTGTGTGCTGGCTGTGTGCTGGCTACATGCTGGCTGTGTGCTGGTTGCGTGCTGGCTGTGTGCTGGCTGTGTGCTGCCTGCGTGCTGGCTATGTGCTGGCTGTATGCTGGCTATATGCTGGCTGTGTGCTGGCTGTGTGCTGGCTGTGTGCTGGCTGTGTGCGGACTACGTGCTGGCTGTGTGCTGGCTGTGTGCTGGCTGTGTGCTGGCTATGTGCTGGCTATGTGCTGGCTGTGTGCTGGCTACGTGCTGGCTATGTGCTGGCTGTGTGCTGGCTGTGTGCTGGCTGTGTGCTGACTATGTGCTGGCTGTGTGCTGGCTGCGTGCTGGCTGTGTGCTGGCTGTGAGCTGGCTGTGTGCTGGCTGTGTGCTGGCTGTGTGCTGGCTATGTGCTGGCTGTGTGCTGGCTATGTGCTGGCTGTGTGCTGGCTGTGTGCTGGCTACGTGCTGGCTGTGTGCTGGCTGTGTGCTGGCTGTGTGCTGGCTACATGCTGGCTGTGTGCTGGCTGTGTGCTGGCTGTGTGCTGGCTGTGTGCTGGCTATGTGCTGGCTACATGCTGGCTGTGTGCTGGCTACATGCTGGCTGTGTGCTGGCTGTGTGCTGGCTGCGTGCTGGCTGCGTGCTGGCTGTTTGCTGGCTACGTGCTGGTTATGTGCTGGCTGTGTGCTGGCTGTGTGCTGGCTGTGTGCTGGCTGTGTGCTAGCTATGTGCTGGCTACGTGCTGGCTGTGTGCTGGCTGTGTGCTGGCTGTGTGCTGGCTGTGTGCTGGCTGTGTGCTGGCTATGTGCTGGCATGTGCTGGCTGTGTGCTGGCTATGTGCTGGTTACGTGCTGGCTGTGTGCTGGGTGTGTGCTGGCTGTGTGCTGGCTGTGTGCTGGCTGTGTGCTGGCTGCGTGCTGGCTGTGTGCTGGCTGTGTTCTGGCTGTGTGCTGGCTATGTGCTGGCTGTGTGCTGGCTGTGTGCTGGCTGTGTGCTGGCTGTGTGCTGGCTGTGTGCTGGCTGTGTGCTGGCTGTGTGCTGGCTACATGCTGACTATGTGCTGGCTACATGCTGGATGTGTGCTGGCTGTGTGCTGGATATGTGCTGGCTACGTGCTGGCTGTGTGCTGGCTGTGTGCTGGCTGTGTGCTGCCTATGTGCTGGCTGTGTGCTGGCTGTGTGCTGGCTGTGTGCTGCCTCTGTGTGCTGGCTGTGTGCTGGCTGTGTGCTGCCTATGTGCTGGCTGCGTGCTGGCTGTGTGCTGGCTGCGTGCTGGCTGCGTGCTGGCTATGTGCTGGCTACGTGCTGGCTATGTGCTGGCTACGTGCTGGCTGTGTGCTGGCTGTGTGCTGGATATGTTCTGGCTTTGTGCTGGCGGTGTGCTGGCTGTGTGCTGGCTGTGTGCTGGCTGTGTGCTGGCTGTGTGCTGGCTACGTGCTGGCTGTGTGCTGGCTGTGTGCTGGATATGTGCTGGCTATGTGCTGGCTACGTGCTGGCTATGTGCTGGCTACGTGCTGGCTGTGCGCTGGCTGTGTGCTGGCTGCGTGCTGCTGTGTGCTGGCTACGTGCTGGCTGTATGCTGGCTGTGTGCTGGCTATATGCTGGTTGTGTGCTGGCTGTGTGCTGGCATGTGCTGGCTGTGTGTTGGCTGTGTGCTGGCTATGTGCTGGCTGCGTGCTGGCTGTGTGCTGGCTATGTGCTGGCTACGTGCTGGCTGTATGCTGGCTGCGTGCTGGCTATATGCTGGCTGTGTGCTGGCTGTGTGCTGGCTGTGTGCTGGCTGTGTG
The DNA here is from genome assembly GCA_034096865.1 of Theodoxus fluviatilis. NCBI lineage: Eukaryota > Metazoa > Mollusca > Gastropoda > Cycloneritida > Neritidae > Theodoxus > Theodoxus fluviatilis. The sequence goes on along the minus strand of JAWQFJ010026609.1, from coordinate 156,606 downwards.
CTGGCTGTGTGCTGGTTGTGTGCTGGCTGTGTGCTGGCTGTGTGCTGGCTGTGTGCTGGCTGTGTTCTGGATGCGTGCTGGCTGTGTGCTGGCTGTGTGCTGGCTGTGTGCTGGCTGTGTGCTGGCTGTGTGCTGGCTGTGTGCTGGCTGTGTGCTGGCTACGTGCTGGCTGTGTGCTGGCTGTGTGCTGGCTGTGTGCTGGCTGTGTGCTGGCTGTGTGCTGGCTACGTGCTGGCTGTGTGCTGGCTGTGTGCTGGCTACGTGCTGGCTACGTGCTGGCTACGTGCTGATTCTATGCTGGCTACGTATTGGCTGCATGCTGGCTATGTGCTGGCTATGTGCTGGCTATGTGCTGGCTATGTGCTGGCTACGTTCTAGCTACGTACTGGCTACGTGCTGGCTACGTGTTTGCTACATGGTGGCTGCGTTCTCGCTCAGTGAGAACTGGCCTTTGCAGATTGTAGACCTGTGGTTTGACGTGACGCTGAACGTCCCCTGGCTGTGCAAAATGGTGCGCTTCAACAACACCACCTGTACTGCAGGCTCCGTCTTCATTCTGCTGGCCGTGGCGGTTGACAGGTGGGTACCTTTTACCTGTTGATTTTAGTCATTGACATTGAGAGAGAGAGGGAGAGAGAGAGAGAGAGAGAGAGAGAGAGAGAGAGAGAGGGACGGACGGACGGACAGACGGACGAACGGACGGACGGACGGACAGACATACGGACGGACAGACATACGGACAGACATACGGACAGACTGACGGACAGACAGACAGACGGACGGACGGAGGGACGGACGGACGGACGGGCGGGCGGGCAGGCAGGCAGGCAGGCAGGCAGGCAGGCAGGCAGACAGACAGACAGACATATATGAGTGATCGCCGGTTGTCGAGGTCGCCGACCCCCTGGTGTCGCGAGCGTCGTTTGTGTGTAGTTTGCGCCCCCGCCCGTATTAATGAGTTGTGTGTGGTGTGTCGTCGTGTGTTGCTGTGTGTGTGTTCGTATTTGTGTGTTGTGATCACTCTTCAACCCGCACCGGGTGGGGGACCTGTGGGTTGGGGCGGGGGGGTGTGCCGGGCCTCGGAGGCGCGGCACAGCGCGCCGCCCCAACCCACAGGTCGCCCACCGGGTGCGGGTTGAAGAGAGATCACAACACACAAATACGAACACACACACAGCAACACACGAGGACACACACACACACACACACACAAATACACGCAAATACACACAAACACGCTCGCACACTCGCACTCACACACACTCATATATGTCTGTCTGTCTGTCTGCCTGCCTGCCTGCCTGCCTGCCTGCCTGCCTGCCCGCCCGCCCGTCCGTCCGTCCGTCCCTCCGTCCGTCCGTCTGTCTGTCTGTCCGTCAGTCTGTCCGTATGTCTGTCCGTATGTCTGTCCGTCCGTATGTCTGTCCGTCCGTCCGTCCGTTCGTCCGTCTGTCCGTCCGTCCGTCCCTCTCTCTCTCTCTCTCTCTCTCTCTCTCTCTCTCTCTCTCTCTCTCTCTCAATGACAGTGACTAAAATCAACAACCCACCTGTCAACAGCCACGGCCAGCAGAGTGAAGACGGAGCCTGCAGTACAGGTGGTGTTGTTGAAGCGCACCATTTTGCACAGCCAGGGGACGTCCAGCGTCAGGTCAAACCGCAGGTCTACAATCTGCAAAGGCCAGTTCTCACTGAGCGAGAACGCAGTTACCATGTAGCGAACACGTAGCCAGCACGTAGCCAGTACGTAGCTAGAACGTAGCCAGCACGTAGCCAGCACAAAGCCAGCACGTAGGCAGCACGTAGCAAGCATGCAGCCAATACGTAGCCAGCATAGAATCAGCACGTAGCCAGCACGTAGCCAGCACGTAGCCAGCACACAGCCAGCACACAGCCAGCACGTAGCCAGCACACAGCCAGCACACAGCCAGCACACAGCCAGCACACAGCCAGCACACAGCCAGCACGTAGCCAGCACACAGCCAGCACACAGCCAGCACACAGCCAGCACACAGCCAGCACACAGCCAGCACACAGCCAGCACACAGCCAGCACGCAGCCAGAACACAGCCAGCACACAGCCAGCACACAGCCAGCACACAGCCAGCACACAACCAGCACACAGCCAGCACACAGCCAGCACACAGCCAGCACACAGCCAGCACACAGCCAGCATATAGCCAGCACGCAGCCAGCATACAGCCAGCACGTAGCCAGCACATAGCCAGCACACAGCCAGCACGCAGCCAGCACATAGCCAGCACACAGCCAACACACAGCCAGCACATGCCAGCACACAGCCAGCACACAACCAGCATATAGCCAGCACACAGCCAGCATACAGCCAGCACGTAGCCAGCACACAGCAGCACGCAGCCAGCACACAGCCAGCGCACAGCCAGCACGTAGCCAGCACATAGCCAGCACGTAGCCAGCACATAGCCAGCACATATCCAGCACACAGCCAGCACACAGCCAGCACGTAGCCAGCACACAGCCAGCACACAGCCAGCACACAGCCAGCACACAGCCAGCACACCGCCAGCACAAAGCCAGAACATATCCAGCACACAGCCAGCACACAGCCAGCACGTAGCCAGCACATAGCCAGCACGTAGCCAGCACATAGCCAGCACGCAGCCAGCACGCAGCCAGCACACAGCCAGCACGCAGCCAGCACATAGGCAGCACACAGCCAGCACACAGCCAGCACACAGAGGCAGCACACAGCCAGCACACAGCCAGCACACAGCCAGCACATAGGCAGCACACAGCCAGCACACAGCCAGCACACAGCCAGCACGTAGCCAGCACATATCCAGCACACAGCCAGCACACATCCAGCATGTAGCCAGCACATAGTCAGCATGTAGCCAGCACACAGCCAGCACACAGCCAGCACACAGCCAGCACACAGCCAGCACACAGCCAGCACACAGCCAGCACACAGCCAGCACATAGCCAGCACACAGCCAGAACACAGCCAGCACACAGCCAGCACGCAGCCAGCACACAGCCAGCACACAGCCAGCACACAGCCAGCACACACCCAGCACACAGCCAGCACGTAACCAGCACATAGCCAGCACACAGCCAGCACATGCCAGCACATAGCCAGCACACAGCCAGCACACAGCCAGCACACAGCCAGCACACAGCCAGCACACAGCCAGCACGTAGCCAGCACATAGTTAGCACACAGCCAGCACGCAGCCAGCACACAGCCAGCACACAGCCAGCACATAACCAGCACGTAGCCAGCAAACAGCCAGCACGCAGCCAGCACGCAGCCAGCACACAGCCAGCACACAGCCAGCATGTAGCCAGCACACAGCCAGCATGTAGCCAGCACATAGCCAGCACACAGCCAGCACACAGCCAGCACACAGCCAGCACACAGCCAGCATGTAGCCAGCACACAGCCAGCACACAGCCAGCACACAGCCAGCACGTAGCCAGCACACAGCCAGCACACAGCCAGCACATAGCCAGCACACAGCCAGCACATAGCCAGCACACAGCCAGCACACAGCCAGCACACAGCCAGCTCACAGCCAGCACACAGCCAGCACGCAGCCAGCACACAGCCAGCACATAGTCAGCACACAGCCAGCACACAGCCAGCACACAGCCAGCACATAGCCAGCACGTAGCCAGCACACAGCCAGCACATAGCCAGCACATAGCCAGCACACAGCCAGCACACAGCCAGCACACAGCCAGCACGTAGTCCGCACACAGCCAGCACACAGCCAGCACACAGCCAGCACACAGCCAGCATATAGCCAGCATACAGCCAGCACATAGCCAGCACGCAGGCAGCACACAGCCAGCACACAGCCAGCACGCAACCAGCACAGAGCCAGCATGAGCCAGCACACAGCCAGCACACAGCAAGCATGTAGCCAGCACACAGCCAGCACATATCCAGCACACAGCCAGCACACAGCCAGCACACAGCCAGCACATAGCCAGCACACAGCCAGCACGCAGCCAGCACACAGCCAGCACATAGCCAGCACTCAGCCAGCACATAGCCAGCACACAGCCAGCACACAGCCAGCACACAGCCAGCACACAGCCAGCACACAGCCAGCACATAGCCAGCACACAGCCAGCACACAGCCAGCACTCAGCCAGCACACAGCCAGCACACAGCCAGCACACAGCCAGCACATAGCCAGCACACAGCCAGCACACAGCCAGCACACAGCCAGCACACAGCCAGCACACAGCCAGCACACAGCCAGCACACAGCCAGCACACAGCCAGCACACAGCCAGCACACAGCCAGCACACAGCCAGCACACAGCCAGCACACAGCCAGCACGTAGCCAGCACACAGCCAGCACACAGCCAGCACACAGCCAGCACACAGCCAGCACACAGCCAGCACACAGCCAGCACACAGCCAGCACACAGCCAGCACACAGCCAGCACACAGCCAGCACACAGCCAGCACACAGCCAGCACTCAGCCAGCACATAGCCAGCACACAGCCAGCACACAGCCAGCACACAGCCAGCACACAGCCAGCACACAGCCAGCACACAGCCAGCACACAGCCAGCACACAGCCAGCACACAGCCAGCACACAGCCAGCACACAGCCGCCATTGAGCCAGCACACAGCCAGCACACAGCCAGCACACAGCCAGCACACAGCCAGCACAGCCAGCACACAGCCAGCACACAGCCAGCACACAGCCAGCACACAGCCAGCACACAGCCAGCACACAGCCAGCACACAGCCAGCACACAGCCAGCACAGCCAGCACACAGCCAGCACTCAGCCAGCACACAGCCAGCACTCAGCCAGCACATAGCCAGCACACAGCCAGCACTAGCCAGCACTCAGCCAGCACACAGCCAGCACACAGCCAGCACATAGCCAGCACACAGCCAGCACACAGCCAGCACACAGCCAGCACTCAGCCAGCACACAGCCAGCACACAGCCAGCACTCAGCCAGCACTCAGCCAGCACGCAGCCAGCACACAGCCAGCACACAGCCAGCACACAGCCAGCACACAGCCAGCACACAGCCAGCACACAGCCAGCACTCAGCCAGCACCCAGACACCACTGAGCCAGCACACAGCCAGCACACAGCCAGCACTCAGCCAGCACACAGCCAGCACTCAGCCAGCACTGAGCCAGCACTCAGCCACCATTGAGCCAGCACACAGCCAGCACTCAGCCAGCACACAGCCAGCACACAGCCAGCACACAGCCAGCACTCAGCCAGCACACAGCCAGCACATAGCCAGCACACAGCCAGCACTCAGCCAGCACACAGCCAGCACACAGCCAGCACTCAGCCAGCACCAGCCACATAGCCAGCACACAGCCAGCACTCAGCCAGCACACAGCCAGCACTCAGCCACCATTGAGCCAGCACACAGCCAGCACTCAGCCAGCACACAGCAGGCACTCAGCCAGCACACAGCCAGTACTCAACCACCACTGAGCCACCACACAGCCATCACCCAGCCATCATACAGCCAGCACAGAGCCAGCACACAGCCAGCACACAGCCAGCACACAGCCAGCACATAGCCAGCACACAGCCAGCACTCAGCCAGCACTCAGCCAGCACACAGCCAGCACAAAGCCAGCACACAGCCAGCACACAGCCAGCACTCAGCCAGCACACAGCACACTAGCCAGCACGCAGCCAGCACACAGCCAGCACTCAGCCAGCACTGAGCCAGCACACAGCCAGCACTCAGCCAGCACACAGCCAGCACGCAGCCAGCACACAGCCAGCACTCAGCCAGCACCCAGCCAGCACTCAGCCACCATCGAGCCAGCACCCAGCCACCATCGAGCCAGCACTCAGCCAGCACTCAGCCAGCACTCAGCCAGCACACAGCCAGCACTCAGCCAGCACACAGCCAGCACACAGCCAGCACTCAGCCAGCACACAGCCAGCACTCAGCCAGCACACAGCCAGCACACAGCCAGCACTCAGCCACCATTGAGCCAGCACACAGCCAGCACTCAGCCAGCACACAGCCACCACTGAGCCAGCACTCAGCCAGCACTGAGCCAGCACTCAACCACCACTGAGCCAGCACTCAACCACCACTCAGCCACCACTGAGCCAGCACTCAACCACCACTGAGCCAGCACTCAACCACCACTCAGCCACCACTGAGCCAGCACTCAACCACCACTGAGCCAGCACTCAGCCACCACTGAGCCAGCACTCAGCCACCACTGAGCCAGCACTCAGCCACCACTGAGCCAGCACTCAGCCAGCACTGAGCCAGCACTCAGCCACCACTGAGCCAGCACTCAGCCACCACTCAGCCAGCACTCAGCCAGCACTCAGCCACCACTGAGCCAGCACTCAACCACCACTGAGCCAGCACTCAGCCACCACTCAGCCACCACTCAGCCACCACTCAGCCACCACTGAGCCAGCACTCAGCCAGCACTGAGCCAGCACTCAGCCACCACTCAGCCACCACTCAACCACCACTCAGCCACCACTCAACCACCACTCAGTCACCACTGAGCCAGCACTCAACCACCACTGAGCCAGCACTCAACCACCACTCAGCCACCACTGAGCCAGCACTCAGCCAGCACTCAGCCACCACTCAGCCACCACTGAGCCAGCACTCAGCCACCACTGAGCCAGCACTCAGCCACCACTGAGCCAGCACTCAGCCACCACTCAGCCAGCACTCAGCCACCACTGAGCCAGCACTCAGCCACCACTCAGCCAGCACTCAGCCACCACTGAGCCAGCACTCAACCACCACTGAGCCAGCACTCAGCCAGCACTCAGCCACCACTCAGCCACCACTCAGCCACCACTCAGCCACCACTCAACCACCACTCAGCCAGCACTCAGCCAGCACTCAGCCAGCACTCAGCCAGCACTCAGCCACCACTCAGCCAGCACTCAGCCACCACTGAGCCAGCACTCAGCCAGCACTGAGCCAGCACTCAACCACCACTGAGCCAGCACTCAGCCAGCACTCAGCCACCACTGAGCCAGCACTCAGCCAGCACTCAGCCAGCACTCAGCCAGCACTCAACCACCACTGAGCCAGCACTCAGCCACCACTCAGCCAGCACTCAGCCACCACTCAGCCAGCACTCAGCCACCACTCAGCCACCACTCAGCCACCACTCAGCCACCACTCAGCCACCACTCAGCCAGCACCCAGACACCACTGAGCTAGCACTGAGCCAGCACTGAGCCAGCACCCAGCCCTCCATGCACATGCAGCACTAGTCCTGCCTGTCCAGCTGTTGCTGCATTGATCTGACAGGAATGTCTCGCCTCTCACACACTCAACCTGGCCAAGGTGCCGCTGTCAGGGCAGGGTACCTTGTGCTTTCCTGGGTCAGCCGGCCAGCACGTGTATGTGCGCGTCGAGAGTGGTGAACCTGCATGCGTGAGAATCTGCGAGGTTTCGTGTGAGTGCACGTGAATGTGTGTGCGCGCGTGGGTGCGTGCGTGTGTGTATACGTGTGTATGCGTATGTGTGTGTATGTGCGTGCGTGCGTGTTGCAAGTAGGAGCATGTGTTTCAGCTATGCGTCCGTGCGAGCGCATGTCGTGTGACTGTGTTCGTGAGCGTGCGTGCATTCGTACCTGTCAATGTGCGTGTATTAAGAGCACGTGTTGTACATTTTGAGAAGAGGATTAATGAGTACACAGAAGCGTTCAGCATGTTCATTCCTGTTTAGGGTAGGAGGGTAGGTGGGTGGGTGGGTGGATGTGTGGGTGGGTGGGTGGATGGATGGGTGGGTGGGGACCCTGGCTCGTCCGACCCAGCATCCTCAATCATCTCTACATACCTCAGGGCGCTTACGTACCACACGTGACTGGCCATCCGGACCCTGGTGTCATCAGACCACTGGTAGAGAGGGGAGTTAGGAGGGGGCCCGGGGGTGGGAGGTCAAAGGTGGATGAGTGAGGGTGGGTGTGGGTGTGGGGAGAAGAAAGAAGGAGGTCACTTAAGAAAAGTCATAAATCCAGGCTGGCAGTAATCACAATTGCAACCCTATTCGAGTTCTCGGCGCACAAATCTGGAATTACCTCAAATCGTCTTTTCCTCGCAGACATTTACGAGGTCTTTCCTTCGTGACACAGCGTGGGATGAGACACGGAATGGAGTCATGGGGGAAAATGCAAAGCCTGCATGCGATGGGATGAGTAGAAAGGAAACACGACCAATTTTTCTCTGCGCCCAAGTCTCCACTTCAATTCTGGACACATTTACGACAGCTGGCCTGGACGGATCGACCTCCAATAACCTCTGCCATTGTTGCGTGCCTGCGTGCGTACTGCGCCCGAGCTAGGCAGCACACGGAAGACCAGCACAGACGAGAAAGAAAGGGTTAATACTTGGCAACTGCAAGAGCTCTCTTCAAACTGCCTACTGACACCGTCAGTCTTCAACGTTCATTTCAACAGGGAAAACCAGCGTCATCACTATCCTGTACGCGTGTGCTGAAAACATTGCTGGTTTGTATCGAAAGCGTGACGCGTTCAAAAGTTGTCTTTTTCGTTGCATTGCTGTAGTATTCACGTGACTAAATACTTAGACGAGTGTTGTTTCGATATAACCAATGATCAAGTGTTAAGCGCAATTCGCATTGCCTATCCAAACCAACGCAAACGAAAGCAGGAAAATTGCTTATAACTGTTCCTCACACTCATGAAATAATCTTTTCAATTGCTTAGTTTCCTCAACTTCAATAGACCGCTCTAGAACCTGTAAAGAATACACTTTTTTATCAATAAACTTTCCACACCAATGTAAACAACAAATATGGTGAAAACAACACGTTGGAATAGATTCAACAGTCCGACAAAGAAATGTAAGCAGAAAACCAGTGGTTAATATGAGTCCCGATCGCACTCGTGTAGATCAGCCAAACAACATGCCTTCCATAAACTCACAGAAACATCATAAATGGTGACTACACAGTTCATTATTGCATTTCTGCATGTGGCAAAGCGTGACCTTTTTCCTCCATTGTGTGCACTTGCCACGCGAAAAACATTTTCCTTCATTTGCATAAATTAATGGCGACAAAAGAAACTCTTACGGTCAGACATGTAACCACTTTTCCATTTAATGAGAATATAATGAAGTAATAATGTCGTTGAAACACCTTTTAACAACACTTATTAATTACGCGCGTTCGGAAAATGACGTCCTTTATTACAACCTTCTATTGTAAAGGGCCAGAGGCAAAAACACACGCACACTCACACACACACTCACACACACACTCACATACACACACACACACTCTCTCTCTCTCTCTCTCTCTCTCACACACACACACACACACACACACACTCACATATACACACTCACATATACACACTCACATACACACACATACACACACAGACAAACACTCACATAAACACACACACATAAACACACACACATACACACACACACACACACACACACACACAGACACAGACACACACACACATCACTGCAATTCCCTTCCAGACAGGGAGAGCGCACTGCCCACCAAAGACGACAAATGAACTGGCTGGATGAGCGTGGGCGATTCCTCGAACGGCCTGGGAGCGCTGACCTTCTCGCAGTAGGTCTTTGCAGAATCAACTTTTCGCCCTTCGAAGACTTCCATGACCCTGGAGGTCAAGCCGCTTCCCCTGTAGAGATCATCATTCAGGGAAACCCAAAGGACGCCATGGGAGACTTAGAGGGACTCCCAATGTGTGAGAAACCACAGGGTGAAAAGAAAATCCCAAAGGAGCGACACGGCGGACAGTCTTTGGAAGAGCAGCACGCACCCTTCAATGAGTATTTCAAATTTCCTGACACTCTCGAGGGGTGGGGGTGGGGGGAGTTCTTGGTGGGGAATAGGGGGGTGGGGAATAGGGGGAGGGGGTTCCCGGGAAGGGGGTGGGGGGTTTGGAGGTGGATGGTGGGGAGGGGAGGGGGCACATCTGGGCATGACTTCGATGCCAATTTGCCCACTGCTGTCATGATCTGAAATGATTCTGTGGTGGTCACTCACATAAGGCAAGACCTACTCAATTCCTCCATGCAACAGGAGCACGATTAGACAACGCGGTACAGGGGTCTGTGCTATATTGACAGCTACAGTCACCGGTACAAGATTGGGGGGTAGGCTCAATAACATCAGTCAGTGTCCAGTGTCCTCCAGAGAGCGAGTTCCAAGCTTTCCCCCTCTGTAGGACAGAAGCTAAGGAGGGAAGACAACTCCTGCGGTAAAAGGTCCAGCTGACAAAAGGAGCCACAAACACAGCGATGGCCAGCCCGCGATTGCCACAGCCTTCAGCGACCTGGGCGTTCCGCACCACGCAGGGTCAAACCGCTTTGAAGTTCTCCACCGCAGATCAATGTGCACCATGTTCCTCCCGTCCTGGTGGCGGGGGTAAGGGTGGGGGTAAGGGCGGGGGTAAGGGCGGGGGTAAGGGTGGGGGTAAGGGCGGGGGTAAGGGCGGGGGTAAGGGCGGGGGTAAGGGCGGGGGTAAGGGCGGGGGTTGGGGGTGGGGGTAAGGGCGGGGGTTGTGGGTGGGGGTACGGGCGGGGGTAAGGGCGGGGGTAAGGGCGGGGGTTGGGGGTGGGGGTAAGGGCGGGGGTAAGGGCGGGGGTAAGGGCGGGGGTAAGGGCGGGGGTTGGGGGTGGGGGTAAGGGCGGGGGTTGGGGGTGGGGGTAAGGGCGGGGGTAAGGGTGGGGGTTGGGGGTGGGGGTTGGGGGTGGGGGTTGGGGGTGGGGGTTGGGGGTGGGGACGGGGGTTCAGGGCGCATCAATAGAACCAGGAAAGCCGCTCCTGAGTTTCCTCCTTCTTCCTGGCATTACTTGATTGCGTGGGACCTCCAATTACAATCACAGCCAACATGGCCCTGCCCTCCATCCCAGATGTTCAGGAAAGTGGTGGGGGTTGAAAGTCACTCAGGCAACCAGTCTGGCCCCTTGTGGAGATTTCCCCTTCCTGCCCAGTGGTCAATGGCTTGCCTACGGTCTGCCTACGGTCTGCCTACGGTATGCCTACGGTCCCCTGCGGCTTGCGAGTGCAGCTTTTCAAGCTGTGTGGATCCTCCATTTGCACTCTTCGGCACGGCGCACAACTTGTATTGCCTCTCCCTTTCACAACTAAAACCGATTAACCGTGAGGGCCGTTTCCAACTGATCCTTGACGCAGCGATGATCGGAATCCTTCGAAACACTCCCCAGGGAGTTGAGGTGACGCTGGTATCTGTTTGCGTGCGTCCCTCTGTATTTGTCGTCTGTTGCTAGTACAGGATTGAACGAGTAACACTATGATCAAGGATGTGGAGCAGATGTGGGGAACTATAGAGAATCGCTACTTTTACATTTCCTTCTCACTCTGACCAAGAGAAGTCCGTGTCTCGAATGTAGCCACAGGAAGCCAACTACGAAACAGTTGTTTGAGTCGAGGATGAGAGGAAGATGATGAGATGATGGGTGCCATTTCGACCACAGACAGCATCAAGGAAATGCTGCAGCACGAATCTTATGACGTATACCGCGGGGAATTATCACCAGGCTGCATCCTGCACGCACGGACAGCTTGTCCTCGTTCTGTACCAGCTTCGTGACACGCCT
>JAWQFJ010026609.1:130000-140000 GCA_034096865.1 Theodoxus fluviatilis | reverse complement strand
AAACGTCACCTCAAGTAGGCACAATCTGACCATAACAACCACTACCAGCACACACACACACACACACACACACACACACGCAGACATGCACACACACACACACACACACACACGCAGACATCCACACACACAGACATGCACACACACATACACACACACGCAGACATGCACACACACACACACACACACACACACACACACACAAGAATACACAAACATGCGCAAATATAAACACACAAACACGCGCAAACACACACACACATATATGCACACATACACACAACACACAAATATGCACCCATACACTCTCTCTCTCTCTCTCTCTCTCTCTCTCTCTCTCTCTCTCTCTCTCTCTCTCTCTCTCTCTCTCTCTCTACACGCACACACACACACTTACATACACACACAAGAACACACAAACACGCGCAAATATAAACATACAAAAGCGCAAACACACACACACACACACATGCACACACACGTATATGTACACATATACACATATGCACACATACACACATATGCACACATACACATACACACATATGCACACATACACACACACATAGATGCACACACACACACACGCATGCACACACACACATATGCACACATGCACACACACACACACATGCACACACACACATATGCACATACGCACACACACACACACACACATAGATGCACACACACACATATGCAAACACACACACACACATGCACATATACACACACACATATGCACACACACACATGCACATATACACACATGCACACACACACACATATGCACACACACATACATATACACACACACATATATACACACACACACACATGCACATATGCACACACACACAAACACACATTTGCACACACACATATACACACACACACATATACACACACATACTCACACATGCACACTCACACACATATGCACACACACACACATATACACACACACATGCACATATGCACACACTTACTTAGGTCTTTCAACACCAGTAGGCGCATAAGGCCTTGACCCTTCCCCTCCAGGCCCCCCTGTTTCTCGCCACCAACCTGGCCTCGCCCCAGCAACCCCATCCTGCCCACTTCCTCTCTGTCTCCACTTCCTTCTTCAGGCTGTCTTTGGTCTTCGCACAGACATACACCCACACGTACGCATAACACACACACACACACACACACACACACACACAGACAGACGGACGGACGGACAGACAGACAGACAGACAGACAGACAGACAGACAGACAGACAGACAGACAGACAGACAGACAGACAGACAGACAGACAGACAGACAGACAGACAGACAGACAGACAGAGACAAAGAGAGACAGAGAGAGAGAGAGAGAGAGAGAGAGAGAGAGACAGACAGACAGACAGACAGACAGACAGAGAGACAGACAGAGAGAGAGAGACAGAGACAGAGACAGAGACAGACCGACAGACAGGGATTGAGAGAAAGGGGGGGGGGGGGAGGGGGAGGGAGAGAGAGGGTGGAGAGAGAGAGGGTGGAGAGAGAGAGAGAGAGAGAGAGAGAGAGAGAGAGAGAGAGAGAGAGAGAGAGAGAGAGAGAGAGTGAGAGAGAGTGAGAGTGAGAGAGAGAGAGACAGAGAGAGAGAGAGAGTGAGAGACAGAGGCAGAGAGAGAGAGAGACAGAGAGAGAGACACACATTCCCATTACAAGTTGATCATCGTTGCAACGCTGCACGTCATCAGTGACGCCTGTGCGAGCACACCTGCACATTACCAAAGTCAACTGAAAGTCAAAGTGATCGCGCCAGCACTTCGGAGTTTGTCTACCGCAAGGTGATCTCATCAGGCCTCGTTTTTACACGGGACGCTGGCCTTCATCGTTACTGCACCGCTTCACGAGGAAAGCCGGACAGCATCAATGGTGACAGCATCAATGGTGACACCATCAATGGTGACAGCATCAATGGTGACAGCATCAATGGTGACAGCATCAATGGTGACAGCATCAATGGTGACAGCATCAATGGTGACAGCATCAATGGTGACAGCATCAATGGTGACAGCATCAATGGTGACAGCATCAATAGTGACAGCAGCAATGGTGACAGCAGCAATGGTGACAGCATCAATGGTGACAGCATCAATGGTGACAGCATCAATGGTGACAGCATCAATAGTGACAGCATCAATGGTGACAGCGCGGCAGATCAGCATCGTTTGCTTAGCAGAGGTTCAAAGGTTGCGAAACACGAGGTGCAGACCTGGTGAGAGTGCTCTCCAGATAACACCCCACCCCAGCGCAGGTCGCCTCCAGGAATCCCGGACTTCAGCGCCAACCACACAGTTGAGCAACGTTCACAGCAGACAGCTGGACAGCGTTCACAGCAGACAGATGGACAGTTGAGCAACGTTCACAGCAGACAGCTGGACAGCGTTCACAGCAGACAGATGGACAGTTGACAACGTTCACAGCAGACAGCTGGACAGTTGACAACGTTCACAGCAGACAGCTGGACAGCTGACAACGTTCACAGCAGACAGCTGGACAGCTGACAACGTTCACAGCAGACAGCTGACAACGTTCACAGCAGACAGCTGGACAGCTGACAACGTTCACAGCAGACAGCTGGACAGCTGACAACGTTCACAGCAGACAGCTGGACAGCTGACAACGTTCACAGCAGACAGCTGGACAGTTTACCTAGCGGCGAAGGTGAGGCTCCTTCCCAGAGACGCAGTATCACCAACCCAGCGTGACCAACATGACCAACGACCAGCGCATCCTCTTGGGACCACACTAGCTCGGGGTCAAGCTGGGTCCATTTGGCCAGAGGCTGGCACTCCATCAACAGCTGGCAGGCAGGCAATCAATGCCTCATCAGCCCTCTCCCCTCCGGCCCCACCCCCAGGAATACCCTCGGCCTCCATGTCCTTCCTTGCCTGCCATCCCCCCTCCCATCTGCATCTTCCCCCATTCCTTACTCCTTCCCAGCCATCTTCCTCCTCACTCCCATCCCCCAACCCACCCTTCCCCTCAAATCACGCTGAATACTCTGCTGCACTGATACAAACCACATCACATTTTCCCTCACTCCCGCCTCTATTCACCCATCCGCTCCCTTCCTTCCCCACCCCCTGCCCTGCCTTTCATCTGCCCCCATGACCTTACCCGCGGGTGCAAATCCCCATCCTAGAATGTCTTCCCCTGAATGGCTATCTACGTGACTGACCCCTGCCCTGGGATAGACAATGTCCTACTCATCACCGCCCCAGTGTCCCTCGGTCCGCCCCACAGCAACCTGTCATGTCCTCCCATCGCCTGCTGGGGTCTGTCTTCAGGAAGCGAAGGTCGTGGTGTAGTGTGTGCGCGCGCGCGCGCGCGTGTGTGTGTTTGTGTGTGTTTGTGTGTGTGTGTGTGTGTGTGTGTTTGTGTGTGTGTGTGTGTGTGTGTTTGTGTGTGTGTGTGTGTGTGTGCTTGTGTGTGTGTGTGCTTGTGTGTGCTTGTGTGTGTGCGTATGTGTGTGTGTGCGTGTGTGTGTGTGTGTCTGCGTATGTGTGTGTGTGCTCGTGTGTGTGTGCGTGCGTGTGTGTGTGTGTGCATGTATGTGTGTGTGTGCATGTGTGTGAGTGAGCGAAAGAAGGGAATGAGAGATGGATGGGGCGGGATAATGGAGTGAATGTGTTACATGATTACAGAGATTAGAATGGAAACAACCCTATGTTTATGGTGGTGCAGAGGGAGCTAAGAGCACGCCACTACACAAGCTGCATAGGGCAGCCATTCTGCGGACATCAGCCACTACAGACAGTGTACAGAGGAGCTTCTACGCAGCACGTAGGCAGTATACCCAGTACACAGTATACCCAGTACACAGTATACCCAGTACACAGTATACCCTGTACACAGTATACCCAGTACACAGTATACCCAGTACACAGTATACCCAGTACACAGTATACCCAGTACACAGTATACCCAGTACACAGTATACCCAGTACACAGTATACCCAGTACACAGTATACCCAGTACACAGTATACCCAGTACACAGTATACCCAGTACACAGTATACCCAGTACACAGTATACCCAGTACACAGTATACCCAGTACACAGTATACCCAGTACACAGTATACCCAGTACACAGTATACCCAGTACACAGTATACCCAGTACACAGTATACCCAGTACACAGTATACCCAGTACACAGTATACCCAGTACACAGTATACCCAGTACACAGTATACCCAGTACACAGTATACCCAGTACACAGTATACCAAGTACACAGTATACCCAGTACACAGTATACCCAGTACACAGTATACCCACTACACAGTATACCCAGTACACAGTATACCCTGTACACAGTATACCCAGTACACAGTATACCCAGTACACAGTATACCCAGTACACAGTATACCCAGTACACAGTATACCCAGTACACAGTATACCCTGTACACAGTATACCCTGTACACAGTATACCCTGTACACAGTATACCCAGTACACAGTATACCCTGTACACAGTATACCCAGTACACAGTATACCCTGTACACAGTATACCCAGTACACAGTATACCCTGTACACAGTATACCCAGTACACAGTATACCCAGTACACAGTATACCCTGTACACAGTATACCCAGTACACAGTATACCCAGTACACAGTATACCCAGTACACAGTATACCCAGTACACAGTATACCCAGTACACAGTATACCCAGTACACAGTATACCCAGTGCACAGTATACCCAGTGCACAGTATACCCAGTACACAGTATACCCAGTACACAGTATACCCAGTACACAGTATACCCTGTACACAGTATACCCTGTACACAGTATACCCAGTACACAGTATACCCAGTACACAGTATACCCAGTACACAGTATACCCTGTACACACGGGAGCTACTACGCACATAGACCTCTCACGAGTTTACACACCCCAGGCCCAGAAACGCAATGACAAGCGCAGTGTCAACACGGGTAATGGCACCGGCCCGCCAGTCATCTCGTCTTTCCCTTTCTCATCTGGAGCAGTCCGCGTGCAGGCGTTAGCGAAGCAATGCCAAGGTCTATGTGCAGGGAGAAACTCGGACTGACAGAGGCAGCATAGGAGGCAGCATAGGAGGCAGCATAGGGGCAGCATAGGAGGCAGCATAGGGAGCAGCATAGGAGGCAGCATAGGAGGCAGCATAGGGAGCAGCATAGGAGGCAGCATAGGGAGCAGCATAGGAGGCAGCATAGGAGGCAGCATAGGGCAGCATAGGAGTGGCAGCATAGGAGTGGCAGCATAGGAGGGCAGCATAGGAGTGGCAGCATAGGAGGGGCAGCATAGGAGTGGCAGCATAGGAGTGGCAGCATAGGAGTGGCAGCATAGGAGTGGCAGCATAGGAGTGGCAGCATAGGAGTGGCAGCATAGGAGTGGCAGCATAGGAGTGGCAGCTAGGGGCAGCATAGGAGGCAGCATAGGAGGCAGCATAGGAGGCAGCATAGGAGGCAGCATAGGAGGCAGCATAGGGAGCAGCATAGGAGGCAGCATAGGAGGCAGCATAGGGGCAGCATAGGAGGCAGCATAGGAGGCAGCATAGGAGGCAGCATAGGAGGCAGCATAGGAGGCAGCATAGGAGGCAGCATAGGAGGCAGCATAGGAGGCAGCATAGGAGGCAGCATAGGAGGCAGCATAGGAGGCAGCATAGGGAGCAGCATAGGAGGCAGCATAGGAGGCAGCATAGGGAGCAGCATAGGGAGCAGCATAGGAGGCAGCATAGGGAGCAGCATAGGGAGCAGCATAGGGGGCAGCATAGGAGGCAGCATAGGGAGCAGCATAGGAGGCAGCATAGGGAGCAGCATAGGAGGCAGCATAGGGAGCAGCATAGGAGGCAGCATAGGAGGCAGCATAGGAGGCAGCATAGGAGGCAGCATAGGGAGCAGCATAGGAGGCAGCATAGGGAGCAGCATAGGAGGCAGCATAGGAGGCAGCATAGGAGGCAGCATAGGAGGCAGCATAGGAGGCAGCATAGGGAGCAGCATAGGGAGCAGCATAGGAGGCAGCATAGGAGGCAGCATAGGGAGCAGCATAGGAGGCAGCATAGGGAGCAGCATAGGAGGCAGCATAGGAGGCAGCATAGGGAGCAGCATAGGAGGCAGCATAGGGAGCAGCATAGGAGGCAGCATAGGGAGCAGCATAGGAGGCAGCATAGGGAGCAGCATAGGAGGCAGCATAGGAGGCAGCATAGGAGGCAACATAGGGAGCAGCATAGGGAGCAGCATAGGGAGCAGCATAGGAGGCAGCATAGGAGGCAGCATAGGGGGCAGCATAGGGGGCAGCATAGGAGGCAGCATAGGAGGCAGCATAGGGAGCAGCATAGGAGGCAGCATAGGGAGCAGCATAGGAGGCAGCGTAGGGAGCAGCATAGGAGGCAGCGTAGGGAGCAGCATAGGAGGCAGCATAGGGAGCAGCATAGGGAGCAGCATAGGGAGCAGCATAGGAGGCAGCATAGGGAGCAGCATAGGAGGCAGCATAGGGAGCAGCATAGGAGGCAGCATAGGGAGCAGCATAGGAGGCAGCATAGGGAGCAGCATAGGAGGCAGCATAGGGAGCAGCCCTAGAATGCTGGCAGGAGAGACACTCCAAAGCTGACTGCGACAGTGGTGGCAAAAGTGCGAGATAATGACACTGATAATGACGGCATGTGACGCCCTTAGTGAGTGACAGTGACTCAGTGTGCGTGACACATTGGTGGCGAAAGTGACAGTGACGCACTGGTGATGAAAGTGACAGTGACACACTGGTGGTGAAAGTGACAGTGACACACTGGTGGTGAAAGTTACAGTGACACACTGGTGGCGAAAGCGACATTGTGAAAACGTGAGCCACTGAGCGTGTAACACATTAACGATGAAAATGATCAAGCTGACATAGTCTGACAGAAAGTATGACACACTGCCAGTAGAAGTAAAGGCAGGAATGCTTGAGTCACTCAATGTAACACACACTGAGTGTGTTACACTGACGTCAAAGGTCTTTATGTGAATGTGAGAATCAAAATGACAGTGTGAATGCGAGTCGATTGAACGGTGACAGCGACACATTGACAGCGAAAATAAGGGTGCGAATGTAACAGTTATTCAGATGACGCGTGCATGTGATACATTCACACATTGAGAGTGACGTTGTAGAGGACAGTGATGTGAAATTGGAACGCAATCTGACGGAATGGGGGAGGCTGACGTGCCGTCACGAGGAGGGTGACGACAGTGAATGCAAACCAATGACGACAACGTCGACGACGGTGATGAGATTATCGGCGATGACGATAAACAAAAAGTCCTTTTGACTTATCTTTTTGTTAACTCTTCTCCGGTCATCGCTAATACAGCGACGACGACAACTAAGGCAAAGAAGAAGAAAAAGAAGAAGAAGAAGAAGAAGAAGAAGAAGAAGAAGAAGAAGAAGAAGAAGAAGAAGAAGAAGAAGAAGAAGAAGAAGAAGAAGAAGAAGAAGGAGGAGTAGGAGGAGGAGGAGGAGAGGAGGAGGAGGAGGAGGAGGAGGAGGAGGAGGAGGAGGAGGAGGAGGAGGAGGAGGAGGAGGAGGAGGAGGAGGAGGAGGAGGAGGAGGAGGAGGAGGAGGAGGAGGAGAATAAGAAGAAGAAGAAGAATGGGAGGGGGAGGAGGAGGGGGTGGGGGAGGAAGAGGAGGAGAAAGAGGAGGAGGAGAAGAGGGGGGGGGAGGAAGAGGGAGAGGGAGGGAGAGGGAGGGAGAGGGAGGGAGAGGGGGAGGAGGAAGAGGAGGAGGGGAAGGAGGAGGAGGTGGAGGAGGAGGAGGTGGAGGAGGAGGAGGAGGAGGAGGAGGAGGAGGAGGAGGAGGAGGAGGAGGAGGAGGAGGAGGAGGAGGAGGAGGAGGAGGAGGAGGAGGAGGAGGAGGAGGAGGAGGAGGAGGAGCAAGACGATGACGATATCAATATATGATCCGGATTTCAGGATGGGGAAGCATCGCTCGTTACCTAACTATTACCGTCACTGATACCCAGCAATGGCACTGATACCGTCACTGATACCCAGCAATGGCACTGATACGTCACTGATACCCAGCAATGGCACTGATACCGTCACTGATACCCAGCAATGGCACTGATACGTCACTGATACCCAGCAATGGCACTGATACGTCACTGATACCCAGCAATGGCACTGATACGTCACTGATACCCAGCAATGGCACTGATACGTCACTGATACCCAGCAATGGCACTGATATGTCACTGATACCCAGCAATGGCACTAATACGTCACTGATACGCGACTACCCGGGTGACAGTCATGAGCAAGGGCCATTTGGAGACGCTCAGGCATGAAACTACGGCACTAGTTCAGGAGTGGCTGGGGTAGAAGGACACCAGGAAAAGGGTGAGTGATTATGATGGGGTTGAGTTGGAGAGCATGTAACGGGAAGACATTAGTGTGCGTGAGAAAGAGGGATGAGGCGAGGGGGGAAAGGGATAGGGAGAGGAAAGGGGTTATTGCCAGCCACGTTCCATCTCATAGGGCAGACGCCGTGCCAGTGATCACTGCTTGCATGACCATGGCTTAGAGGGGAGTGACGGAATACTGGCCATGGCTTAGAGGGGAGTGACGGAATACTGGCCATGGCTTAGAAGGGAGAGACGGAATACTGGCCATGGCTTAGAAGGGAGAGACGGAATACTGGCCATGGCTTAGAAGGGAGAGACGGAATACTGGCCATGGCTTAGAAGGGAGAGACGGAATACTGGCCATGGCTTAGAAGGGAGTGACGGAATACAAGATTACTGAGGGCACAGCGGAGTCAACAAACCAATAGCAGTAACTAGCGATCAAGACCATAAAACCGCGTAGATCCCAGTTCACCATAAACACCGAGTTTTGGACAGAGCTCGGGTGGCGATGAGGTGGGGAGCTGGGAGTGGAGTGATAAGTGGGGTGAGGGGTGGTGGAGTGGAGTGATAGGTGGGGTGAGGGGTGGTGGAGTGGAGTGATAAGTGGGGTCATTCAGCGTGGCTGAGACTAGTGAATATAGTCTCAGCAACAGGTTGGTCACGTGATAGCCTAAATTCTTCCATAACATGCATACCACCGTTCTGAACAGCCACGCTGAATGCCATATCACATCGTGAGTGTATTCCTCCGCTTGTTGTGATACACTCCATACTGGCAGCCATTTTTCCGTCAGTTCATTTTCTAAACATCGATTTCCCATGAATGTAAAACTTGTGTGCGGTAAAATTCGAATCACAAGAGTGTAATATTGTGAACTCTACTAATTATAAGGACTTTGAATACAACAGCAATATTTATACTTCATTGAGCGAGTTCGGAGGGTCAGAGTCGATCTCTGGTTGTGAATTCTTGTCAGCAAACCGTTAGATGACAACTAAAGACGCTTCAGCGTTTGTGTGAACAGTGATTACACGTACCTTGTCAGCAAACCGTCAGATGTCAATTCAACACTGTCTAGTCTCGCTGGATAAGCAGTGAATCAGAAAATGGCTTTAACTTCAGCTCCAAAGAAAAGAAAAAGAACAGAAATGACACCCAAAGACAAAGTGGACTTGCTTGATCGCTACCGAGAGCTAAATTCTAAAAGTTTGAGGGAGGGTGCTGACATTTTGGGTGTGTCGGCATCATTTCTGTGCCAGACACTGAAAAAAGAAGATGAACTTAGGGCTGATATCGCAGAGGACTCCAGTCAAGGCCAAAGGAAGCGTCGGCGCTGCGGGAAGGATAAAGAGACAGAAGATGGCTTAAAGCGGTGGTTCGACTCTATCCAAGCGCGCAACACACCTGTAAACGGCCCAATCCTGTGTCAGAAGGCGGAACAGATTGCTTCCCAGCTTGGTCGCTCCGAATTCAAAGCTACAAATGGGTGGTTTAACAGGTGGAAGAAACGCAACGGCTTGGTGAAGCGGGAAGTGCCGGTTAATAAAAACGCCGCTTATTAAAAACACTTTTGTTCGGTCCCAATG
>JAWQFJ010026609.1:92500-120000 GCA_034096865.1 Theodoxus fluviatilis | reverse complement strand
GTTGCTTGCAGCCTTATGTGACTCTGTTGCTTGCAGCCTTATGTGACTCTGTTGCTTGCAGCCTTATGTGACTCTGTTGCTTGCAGCCTTATGTGACTCTGTTGCTTGCAGCCTTATGTGACTCTGTTGCTTGCAGCCTTATGTGACTCTGTTGCTTGCAGCCTTATGTGACTCTGTTGCTTGCAGCCTTATGTGACTCTGTTGCTTGCAGCCTTATGTGACTCTGTTGCTTGCAGCCTTATGTGACTCTGTTGCTTGCAGCCTTATGTGACTCTGTTGCTTGCAGCCTTATGTGACTCTGTTGCTTGCAGCCTTATGTGACTCTGTTGCTTGCAGCCCTTCACAGAGTGGGGAGCCACAGTTTCACGGAGTCAGGTGCGCCCTTTCAGAGACCACTAGTCTCAGTTTCGTTTCTGGGCTTCTGCCCCCCCCCCCCTCCCCCTTGTGGGCCGGGGGTAAGAACAGACCCACCATGTCTTCCTATTTGATTCATTAGAGGCAGATATCTAGAGAAATCATCATTTTGATTTGCACTTGCTCTTCTCACCAGCTCTAATGATTTTGTGAAAAATGGCTTTTCATGGCCTACAAATACCGATGGATCATACAACTCCAGCCATCATCATCGTCATCATCGTTATCGTCGTCATCATCATCATCATCTTGACTTTTGTACATATCTCATTCATATCTTGAAGACACAATATCAAGGCAGTGGCACACTGAAATGGAATATACACTCCACGAAAATAGTTCTTCCTCACATGCCAAGCTCTACGCAACTGAAGTGAACTTTGGGTGATGAGCAAAAGATATCCCTACCTTTCCTGATCAACACTTACACCAAAAAATGTTTGAGAAAATGTGCCATAAAAGGAGAAAAAAGTTGACATGTTGTCAAAGGCAGTGTGAATGAAACCAGAACCAGTTACCCAGATCCCCGTCAAATAGAGATCACAACTATACAGCCCTACCAATAGATTGACCTGTGGGGCTTCAGAATCCAATCCAAGTGTGTCTGGCCAGCCACAGGAGTGCCAATGCCCTTCAGACACCTAAGGAATATCTGTACAGACCCCGACCTGATGCGAACCACTTTCTACCTCATGCAAGCCACTCTACCTCATGCTAACCACTCTCTACCTCATGCAAACCACTCTACCTCATGCAAACCACTCTTCTCTACCTCATGCAAACCACTCTCTACCTCATGCAAGCCACTCTCTACCTCATGCAATCCACTCTTTACCTCACGCAAACCACTCTCTACCTCATGCTAACCACTCTCTACCTCATGCTAACCACTCTCTACCTCATGCTAACCACTCTCTACCTCATGCACACCACTCTCTACCTCATGCACACCACTCTCTACCTCATGCAAGCCACTCTCTACCTCATGCAAGCCACTCTCTACCGCATGCTAACAACTCTCTACCTCATGCACACCACTTTCTACCACATGCAATCCACTCTCTACCTCATGCAAACTATCTCATGCAAGCCACTCTCTACCTCATGCAAACCACTCTCTACCTCATGCAAGCCACTCTCTACCTCATGCAAGCCACTCTCTACCTCATGCACACCACTCTCTACCTCATGCAAGCCACTCTCTACCTCATGCAAGCCACTCTCTACCTCATGCAATCCACTCTCTACCTCATGCAAGCCACTCTCTACCTCATGCAAGCCACTCTCTACCTCATGCAAACCACTCTTTACCTCATGCGAACCACTCTACCTCAAGCAAGCCACTCTACCTCATGCAAGCCACTCTACCTCATGCAAACCACTCTTTACCTCATGTGAACCACCCTACCTCATGCAAGCCACTCTCTACCTCATGCAAGCCACTCTCTACCTCATGCAAGCCACTCTCTACCTCATGCAAGCCACTATCTACCTCATGCAAGCCACTCTCCACCTGAAGCAGCCAGGGCAAAGGCTGGGAAAGGGACCAGTATGAATCAATCAGAGGGCATCTGCATAAATCACTCCCAGGAGCATTGCCCAACATTGAGTTTCCAAGGTAACCACTTGAGGAGCTGTCCTGCCATTCCAGAGATAATAACCAAACCTCCCTGGTGAATTGTGACCCTGGCCTTGCCCACTGAGCACAGGCCAGATATTTCCACCGCTGGTAACTCCATTTTCCCTCTCCATAACTAGCCAGCCCCATCTGTCACTGGGCTAGAGACCATATTACTGGCAGTGCAAATGAGCAGTTTCCCTCCAGAAGGGCATGTCAGTGTGTGGTTCTGAGGACTAGTAATGAAGATGAAGGTGACTGCACTGTGGCATTTAGTCATCTGGACTTGGATGTAAAGATGTGGCAGTGGCAGCTGATCAGATAAGCACTTTCACAGTGCAAACACACTGAATGGTGGATAATGATTGTGGCAGTACATGTTTATGCTTCTGCGGATGAGTACAAGAGACAGTACTGCCACAGGAGTACTCAAAGCCATCACACTGCTTTAAATGTCTTCAGTTCTTTTTTCCTCTCCAAAGAACTCCAAGAGGTGAATTTCCTGAGTGTCTCAGAAGAACCTTTCCAGTACGCTGTTGCTACAGCTGCTCTCAGGAGACAAATGAAGTCTACCTTGTGACTACAAAGAGGGAATTTTGAAATCTGCCTGACCATCAGCCCATGACAACCTCTTAGGCACAATACCTCTAATTAACAGATGTAACTTCGCCAAGAAGGTGCTCACCAGCTTGCAGCAACTAAATTTGCAACCCTGACATACAGAAGAAAGAGTGAAGAGGAAAAAGGAAGGATGGGTATGAAACGGGTGTGTGTGTGTGTGTGTGTGTGTGTGTGTGTGTGTGTATATGTGTGTGTGAGTGTGTGTGTGTATATGTGTGTGTGTGTGTGTGTGTGTGTGTGTGTGTGTGTGTTTAGGTAGGGTGTAGGGTGGGTTAGTGGACACAACAATGGGAGGATAATAGGTAGAAGGGGTGGGGTGGGGGGATGTGGATAGGTGGCTTGAAAGTGCCTACACACAAGCAGAGAGTCACATGGGAGGCAATAGGCCCAGCTCATGGCTGATTTTTGTGGTGAAAAATTGCCTCATTTCCTTGCAGCCTGGTCATTATTGGTTGTTACTCTGTCCCTTTCACATACAAGAAAAGACCACAGCAAAATCTAATATCCAGATACAGATGATCAATGACATCCAAAGCACGAGTGCAGCATAAGGCTAAAGCCACTCGATGCCCACTCATCAACTGGAACCCCCGGTTGCTGGGCTTTGAGAGCCTGGTTCAGCAACTCAGCCAGGAGCAAAACACACCACCAGGGGGCACCGTGACAGGGCCACCTGGGGGCACCGTGACAGGGTCAGGTCACGAACACTGGACCGAATACTACAGGCACATACTCAGTCTTGGAGGTCAAATTCAAGATGCTACAAGTATTCCGGACATCTTGTTGCAGACACTCGCCAGAAGCGAGTTGGCAACCAGAAAGGCAGATGTACAGGAAGGCAACACAGGCTGGATTACATCAATCTTTCTCCCCCTCAGTTTTATCACTGAGCAGATCGAAGCGATAACACAGCAAAAGATCATTACTGCAAAGCATAATAGTCAGTGACAAACCTTCAAGAAGGGAAATTCAGTAACTCTAAGACAACTGGCATTACAAGGCGTCATTGAGCGACAAGGCAACCATCACCTCACGTGCAGATCACTCGTCCCGTCCATCAACTCCTTGCATTCCCTGATACTGGCAGGCAGAGGAGCTGCAAAGAGCAAGCCAGTAATGAGCACTCCCATCACCTTTCGCCCACTGGGACTGCTCTGGAGCCCATCCAGTGGATGACACCACACCCATCGCCCCACTCCCACCATCCCTCCGACTGCCCATCCATTTCTCATTAATAATTTGGGTATTTACAGTGCAAAAGGCTTTGACTATAACTCCAGATCTTCAGCTATCCTCACCACTATGAGCGTTCCACAGTTGACAACACAGCCTACCTGTATGTGACCGGGTGAAGTGAAGCCCGAAGTCTTTACATGGACTCTCTCTCTCTCTGTAGGGTTACAGCAGTCAACTTTATGGCGCCTTCACTTGAATGCTCCAATATGCTAGTATGCTTGCCCGCACTTGAATACATGTACATATACTCCCTTTTCCCAGTAACCAGTCAGCCAGTCATCTGCTGTGGCAGTTGTCCTTCAACTGATCAGTCTGTCATTGTCACACTCCAGCAATTACTTCCTCCTCTCCTTGGCCAGAATGTCCCAATCTGTCCTGTGAGTCAAGGATCTCTCTCTCTCTCTCTCTCTCTCTCTCTCTCTCTCTCTCTCTCTCTCTCTCTCTCTCACACACACACACACACACACACACACACACACACACACACAAAACAGGCATACACCCACATATTCCCACATATGCACATGCAAAGACTGATTCACACACAAACACATACACATTCTCCCTGATGTAACTACATGAATCTACATTAAAATTATTTTTAAGCATGCAGCAAGCACACTCACACACACACACACACACACACACACACACACGTGCAGACATGCACATGCACATGCGCACACACATACATACATACATATACACACACACAAGTGTGTCAGTAGTCAAGGATAATAAAAAAAGTTTCATAGAGAGTGCAGATGGAACAATTATTAAATACCAAAACTGCTTCATCACAACTGAATCTGACTCATTTGAATGCACTGTCGATGAGTTTGTCAAAGTGCAGACATGCGGAAGCACAAAGCGGTATACAGGAAACACCACTTGAAAGACCCCGTGCATAATTCACACTCCTACATTCTGTGTTCACACACTAGCTAGCAGCACCTCCAGATATGGGTGCATGTGGAATCAATATATTCATAGCTCTGCATATATGATTATGCATGCACAAAGAGCATCACGCATGCTGCAACAAATCGATTGATAAGCAGATCTTCGCAGTGTACATGCTGTGAAGTCAGCGAACTGGGAGGCATGTTATATAATAATTAATATCAGACAGCCCAAGGTTATGTTACAGATAATATAATAGATAAACTAGTCTCCTGCTTGATGCAAAATAACAAATGTAAATTTAGTTTGAATGATCAAAAACAAAACAGAAGAACACAGAGCCAAAACAGAAGATGGTAAAAACTCATTCTGATCAAAATAACTATGACAATTTATCATCATCTACCCCCCACCCCCACCCCCAGAATTATCATCCAACAGAAATGTCACGACTGCATTCACACTGAAAATAAAAGTCAATCTCAGCTTTAGTAACAGTAAGAAGTCTTCATCCTCTAACGATAGCTATGCAGTCTTGCCACTATAGTAAAAGCCACCATCATTCAAGCTTTATCATACATAACTAGTAATTCAAACATCTATTTGTCACTCTACTGTGGAGAGTGAATAAACATGCAAGAACTAAACAAGCAAACAAACCTAGCCGCCTCCATTACTACGCAATCCTGTCCACTTTCAACAAAACTCATGCACCTCCAAAATCAAAATCACACTCCCAGAGAGACAACAGGTGAAATGGATGAATCATGACAACTCAAGTAAATCACAAGTGCATCGTCTGGTTCCTTGCTTCTGACAGAGCTCACCTCCCACCTTTCACCAGCATTTCACTAAAGCAGGCAGGAGCTTGGGCCCATCACACCAACCTAAAGTCAATACAGTCATTCAACCTTACCAGCAAAGTCAGTCCTAGGGAAACTGCAGATAGCTGCCACGGTGGCAGGTGGGGTGGGGTGGGAGGAGAGGAGGGGTGGGGTGGGGTGGGGTGGGGGTGGGGGTGGGGACAGGGTTGGGGGGTTGGGACAAGTGCATATGCTCCACCCCTGACTGGAGTTCTATTGCATCTTTCCATTTGACCTGTGCTGGCAGTCAAGAGCAAGTAGGCATCCATGACTTGGCAATTTGACTAACTCCATTCAGAGGCAGAGTGCAGACAGTGGTGATGAAAACATTATGCTTTCCTGCGGAAGTGCACAGGCAAACTAAACTACTACCAACCTATAGGAGGCTTTCAAATGCCTGTACAATTTTTTCACCTCAAAGCAGACATCTCTGAACTGGTAAGCAATTTTTTTTTTCTCTCTATTTGGAACTTTTTAAGTGAAACTGAATCACCCCACTTTAGGCTGACACAGGGGTATCGTCCTCAAGCTTTCAGGGTCTACCCAGGAGTATTGATGCACCAGCCACACCAAACTCAACATAGAGGAGAGTTGTGTTGGGCTGAAAATCGGATCAGCAATGCTGTTCATCTCAAAGATGAGCTGACGGCCCATTTTAGACACCCAGTACATGGAAATCTGACCAAGAATCACAGGAAAAAAACTTTCCTGGGAGTTTCCTCCTTCACATGAGCCTGTCATTATCCTGACTGCAAACCAACGAGGAAAGACTCCAGCTAGACTTAAAAATAAAATATATAAAATAATAATAAAACTAAGCAAAGTAGACAAGTGAATCAGAGGCTTCAGAATTGACCCACACTGTGGGAAGGCAGGGAAATGTTGACCTACAACTGAGACATGTATGTCACACAGAGTGTACCTGGGACTTCACAGACAGAAAAACACCCCTGCCTTTCCCCAGCCCACAGTGACTCAACTTTGCACAAAGACAAAGACAAGACGGGTGTCCCCATGGGGAAGCAAGGGAATTTTGAAACATGACTACAGATGAGAGCAACAAACAACTCACTGAGACAGCTTCTGTGAAAGCCTCTGTTTAATTAAGGCGGGTCTATTCACACAGTGGAACTAAACCACGAAACCCTGCACGTCTTTCTAGGGACTGTGTTGCCAAGATACCTCTCTCACCAACTGAATGGCTGTGATCTTCATGTGTTTCAATGTGTTGCAAAGACACCTCTCTCACCAACTGAATGGCTGTGATCTTCATGTGTTTCAATGTGTTGCCAAGACACCTCTCTCACCAACTGAATGACTGTGATCTTCATGTGTTTCAATGTGTTGCCAAGACACCTCTCTCACCAACTGAATGGCTGTGATCTTCATGTGTTTCAAAGTGTTGCCAAGATGCCTCTCTCACCAACTGAATGGCTGTGATCTTCGTGTGTTTCAATGTGTTGCCAAGACAACTCTCTCACCAAATGAATGGCTGTGATCTTCATGTGTTTCAATGTGTTGCCAAGACAACTCTCTCACCAATTGAATGGCTGTGATCTTCATGTGTTTCAATGTGTTGCCAAGACAACTCTCTCACCACCTGAATGGCTGTGATCTTCATGTGTTTCAATGTGTTGCCAAGACACCTCTCTCACCAACTGAATGGCTGTGATCTTCATGTGTTTCAATGTGTTGCCAAGACAACTCTCTCACCAATTGAATGGCTGTGATCTTCATGTGTTTCAAGGGCACCAGCAGCACGCACACAGACTGCCATGTGCAGCACCCATGATGCACTGGGAAGTGAACTGGGATCCCAGCAAAGCTCTTGGGATCCATCACCAACCCTATGGCCAACCTACAGCTGTGACACACACCCAATATCCCACCCGCCCTGCCCCAAGGTTTACTGAATGGTCCTCAAGAACAACAGCCATCATTACAAAAGCCACAGAAAGCCTTGGAAACTTTGCAGCCTTCTCACTGCACTGCTGATCCTCATTGGGTCGTGACGACCCCAAGCCTTGATAAAGGCCTTGGCAGGCCAGCCACCAAACCTCCACCCCCCTTCACTCCATGGAATGATACAGTTAAATCCACTATCCACACGCTTAGCTTGCATCACTTCAATCCAAATCTCCTCCTTTCACTGTCCCATGGTCATAAACCGTGAAACCTTTTATCATCTTCCCTGGCAAAGCCCTTCAGTCACATCTTCCTAGGTGGCTTTCACTGTCTCACCTGATGCTCTCCTCTGGAGCAAGTACAACAGCAATTCATGGGGTACAGTAACAAGGACCAAACCCACCCCCACCCCCACTCCACCCCCCCCACCCCCCCAAAAAATAAATTAAGACAAGAAGGGCAAAGCCCATATGACTCACATGCTTGACCTTGACCTTTATATGACCTTGACCTTCAGGTGACCTTCAAGGTCAAGGTCAAACAACTAAACCTACCAATGACATCATACACAAAGAAATGCTTTACACATTTTTCCTACCAAAATACTTTTGACCTTGACCCAAGGTCAAGGTCATCCAAGGTCATGCAACACAAAGCTGTTAATTCAAGACATAGGAAGCACAATGGTGCTTATTGGCACTTTCTACCATGAGATATAGTCACTTTTAGTGGTTCACTACCCCATTTTGGTCACATTTCATAAGGGTCAAAGTGACCTTGACCTTGATGATATGTGACCAAATGTGTCTCATGATGAAAGTATAACATGTGCCCCACATAATTATTAAGTTTGAAACAGTTATCTTCCATAGTTCAGGGTCAAGGTCACTTCAAAATATGTATACAATCCAACTTTGAAGAGCTCCTGTGACCTTGACCTTGAAGCAAGGTCAACCAAACGGGTATCAAAAGATAGGGCTTGCTTTGACCTATATATCACTTGTAGCTGAGGTCGCCATTCTCAATAACGTGGAAGAAAATTGGGAAAATGTGAAAAATGACTGTTTTTGAGACCACATTTATGGCTCCTGTGACCTTGACCTTGAAGCAAGGTCAAGTCACTATGTATATTTTTTGAGGCCTTGCCATCATACACCATCATGCCACATTTGGTGTTGATAGACTTAATAGTCTCCGAGAAAAATCCAACGTTTAAGTTTTTTACGGACGGACGGACGGACGCCCGCCCGGACGGACGGACGGACGGACGGACGGACGACACGGCTCAGTACATAGACTCACTTTTGCTTCGCATGTGAGTCAATAAAATTTTAAAAAATTGCAAAAACAACAGAAAAAAGGTGAGAATCCTGTATTGAGCAGCTGGAAAATAATCGAAGGTTTTCAGCATCTGCACCAGATGCATGAAATTACTGCAAGGTGATATGACACACGTTTCTATTATTGTTTTTGTGGGTTCTAGGGGAAACAGCTAACTTTTCAAAATTAACCCTACATGCCCCATTAAGATTTGGTTAATTTTTCCTGAGTTATGCTAAAACATGTAATATTCAGTCCCAAATGGGATTTCCTTACATTATGCACACTTTTCTTCCTATACATGAAATCAAATGTATATTAAGGCAAGAAAAACGTTGTTCCTGGTCATCCAACTAACCCTAAATTTTGCTGCCAACCCTACACTTCCTTTTCACTGCCTGAACACACACACACACACACACACACACACATACACATACACACACATATACACACATATACACACAAGTAGCACACACCTGAAATGTGTAAATCCTTCATTGTTTTCCTAGCGTACCTATCATCAAGGGGTTTTGTACAAAAATTGTCAACCTTTTTTTAATAGCTAAAACCATCAATAAATTTTTTTTTAAATCCTTCCTACCCACCCTATTGTTTTGCCATGTTACCTGAATTAATTTTTTTCTAATCTAGTAAATGGTTCTGTTTCCCACAAATAAAGTTAGGGAGCAGTTTTTCCAAGACTCATTCAACAGCCTTTGAGTGTGTTTTCCTTGTCTGAACTTCTACATCATTCCACATCTGCTCTGGGGAGGAGGTGGCACAAACCCTGGAGCGGTAGAAAGCCACTGGCACAAACAAGGTTAACTTGCACCATTCTCTTGCCTGCAAAGTCTTGGAGGTCAAAACAAGAAGAAAATGCTCACAAGGAAAAACCAGCGATGGCTTTTCACATCTGAGGAAAAACCAACTGGTCTCAGATCAGCAAAGCCAGCGCAGAACTTGACAGACTTCCTGAGATACAACAGGACAAAAAAGCCTATCAATTTAGAATCAAAATGAGTCTCTGTGCTGACAAAATCAAACTACAGGGATGAATGTTGAGTCACCTCAATCCAAAATGACTGTTAGAACTTAGGAGCATCATACCTGAAGTGCGCATCTTGCAGTTTGTGCCTCAGCAGCAATGATGCCTGCTTCAAACCCCAATGGATCCCATCACAAAAAGCTCTGTGATTCAGGCAGAAGAAAGCCCAATACCAGCAACAGTCTCCCATCAACTGACAGCTTGAGGAATTCAGGGCTGCTATGGGTCTGATGCATGCATTCCTGGCAGACACCCACCCAGAGATGAGGAAAGGTCACAGGACAAGCTGCTGCCTATGAATTAGTGAGGTCTCATTGATTGCAGGAAATGACATAGTCCTCACCAGAACAACGACATTAGTCTCCTCCAAATTCATTCAGAAATTTGCAAAATTCTCAAATAAAAGCATAAAAACAAACAAAAATCATATGTTTTTACAGCTTTTTCCAATAAGCATTTGGTAAAACAACTTATCCACATACAATTATTTTATTCATTATTCTGACTGAAATCATCAAATCAAAATAGCATCTACTGCCTAGGGTTTATTTTAAAACAATTTTAAAGCAAAAACTGTTCACTTTTCCAAATCTGAAATGAAACCTGTGTTTTCTGGTGTGTCAAGTCAAAACTTGGATCAGGCCAATTTAGCAACTGGTCAGTCAACACAAACATTAGTATGCTCAAATGAGGATGGTGAAGGCTGCCCAGCTGTTTTGAGCACAATATACTCAAATGTGGTCATAAAGAAATAATTAGCAAGACTGAATGAAAAAAGCTGGGTTTTTATTGGCGTTTACAAGAAGGTAACTCATAATCAGACATAGGTATTGAGTCACATTTAGTAATTAAAAACACAGCATTCAACAAGCAACAAAGCATGCAGATTGCTGTATTCATCATCATGCCGCCACCATCACTGAACCCCAATGCAGTTTCTTGTGTCCAAGTAACAAGCCCATTCAATGGGTGCCAGCTGCCACAACCTCCTGAGGTACTAGGTACGCGATGTGAACACATGCTGTGCACGTTTACCCATTTTCTCAGGCAGAAAAGGATGATAGGCAACAACTAGTTATGGGTGCGACCCTGTGTGTGCAGCAGATGAAAGGCCATGTGCCCAGGACTGTGGAACAAATCCTGACATTCAGTAACAAGATCATTTTCTGCATTAGCTCCTTTCCACATCGAGCATATATCTGCAAATTACACCTATCACATTTTATGGCAAACTAGAGGAATCTTCTACAGCAAAACGTTAACATCTGCCAGTCTCAACTTCACCCTGTTTTCAACTCAACCCATGTTGTTTGTGGTGTTTACTACAGGTATACCGCCAAAGGCAAGATAGGCGAGAGAAAGCATATGGGATGGGTGTGTTTGTTCAGAGAAGGAGTGCAGACAAAATGGAGAGCTGCCATTCAAATGCTAATTGCAGCATTCAGAGAGAAGAACATCCTCCTCCCTTTCTCCGGGTGCACACGGCTTCTTAGGACAGAGTGCAGCCTGCTTTGCTGTGGCTGAGGAGCGCCCAGTGAAGCAGAAACCAAACACAAATGCATGCTTTCACAAGCAAGCACACATTTCAGCATGCATTAGTACACAAACACACACACACACACACACACACACACACACATGCACATACACACACACAAACACACACACACACACACACACACAAACACACACACACATATGTCCACACAAAACACATGCACTCCTACACACACACAGGTTGAAAAAACTCACCTGTACTAATTCTCTTCCCGAAATTTTCTCTGCAGCTGAGGTGAGCAGTGTTCACCAGTAACAGCACATTCACCAAGATAATAATTATTATCTTGCCACGACAATCAGTACAGCAGCAGCACGATGTCTCCACACAGAGCTATCACTAAACAGCCGGAGGAGATCCCCATATCAACAGGGGTAGTCTCCAGGAACCCTTTCCACATGGAAATAAGGGTGACACTTCCAATATCCCCCCACACTAAACCCAGGGAAGATGAGCTAACATCTCTCTACATAATACCAAGCCAGCACATGGATCTCGCTTCATCACATTCAGGGTGATGGTGCAAAGCTCTCTCCATATCAAACTGAGGAAAGGCAGAGGAGGGCAGGATACACACTTAGAGGCTGCACTGACTACACAGACCAGTGAACACCTGCACACAGAGCTATGTTTACCTGGATTATCTGATGTGAAGGCCTTCAAACTGGCAGGTGCTGCTTTGCATTACCAGCCTCTGACAACCTCAGCACTTGGGCTAGACAAGTGCATCCCCTTGCCCAGAGAGGGAATTGGAGAGCACCCCAAGTGGCAAGGTATAGGAAAAGGAGGCACCCTTGGAGGTGAAAGGTTATGGAAGAGGAGATTTTGGAGGAGAAGATGTTGCAGGAGAAGATATTGGAGGAGAAAGATTCAGGCAGCCAGAGAGTGAGATGTGAAGGACTTCAGGACATCCTGCCCTGCCTGTAGTCCCACACACACATCCTGCCCTGCCTGTAGTCCCACACAGACATCCTGCCCTGCCTGTAGTCCCACACACACATCCTGCCCTGCCCTGCCCTGCCTGTAGTCCCACACTGACATCCTGCCCTGCCCTGCCTGTAGTCCCACACACACATCCTGCCCTGCCTGTAGTCCCACACAGACATCCTGCCCTACCTGCCTGTAGTCCCACACAGACATCCTGCCCTGCCCTGCCTGTAGTCCCACACTGACATCCTGCCCTACCTGCCTGTAGTCCCACACTGACATCCTGCCCTGCCCTGCCTGTAGTCCCACACTGACATCCTGCCCTGCCCTGCCTGTAGTCCCACACTGACATCCTGCCCTGCCTGTAGTCCCACACTGACATCCTGCCCTGTCCTGCCTGTAGTCCCACACTGACATCCTGCCCTGCCTGTAGTCCCACACACACATCCTGCCCTGCCTGTAGTCCCACACTGACATCCTGCCCTGCCTGTAGTCCCACACTGACATCCTGCCCTGCCCTGCCTGTAGTCCCACACACACATCCTGCCCTGCCCTGCCTGTAGTCCCACACTGACATCCTGCCCTGCCTGTAGTCCCACACTGACATCCTGCCCTGCCTGTAGTCCCACACTGACATCCTGCCCTGCCCTGCCTGTAGTCCCACACAGACATCCTGCCCTGCCCTGCCTGTAGTCCCACACAGACATCCTGCCCTGCCCTGCCCTGCCCTGCCTGTAGTCCCACACACACATACTGCCCTGCCCTGCCTGTAGTCCCACACTGACATCCTGCCCTGCCTGTAGTCCCACACTGACATCCTGCCCTGCCCTGCCTGTAGTCCCACACACACATCCTGCCCTGCCCTGCCTGTAGTCCCACACTGACATCCTGCCCTGCCCTGCCTGTAGTCCCACACAGACAGCCTGCCCTGCCTGTAGTCCCACACAGACATCCTGCCTTGCCTGTAGTCCCACACAGACATCCTGCCCTGCCCTGCCTGTAGTCCCACACAGACATCCTGCCCTGCCCTGCCTGTAGTCCCACACAGACAGCCTGCCCTGCCTGTAGTCCCACACTGACATCCTGCCCTGCCTGTAGTCCCACACTGACATCCTGCCCTGCCCTGCCTGTAGTCCCACACAGACAACCTGCCCTGCCTGTAGTCCCACACAGACATCCTGCCCTGCCCTGCCTGTAGTCCCACACAGACAGCCTGCCCTGCCTGTAGTCACACACAGACAACCTGCATTGCCTGTAGTCCCACACAGACATCCTGCCCTGCCCTGCCTGTAGTCCCACACAGACAGCCTGCCCTGCCTGTAGTCACACACAGACATCCTGCCCTGCCTGTAGTCCCACACAGACAGCCTGCCCTGCCTGTAGTCCCACACACACATCCTGCCCTGCCCTGCCTGTAGTCCCACACAGACAGCCTGCCTTGCCTGTAGTCCCACACAGACATCCTGCCCTGCCCTGCCTGTAGTCCCACACAGACAGCCTGCCCTGCCTGTAGTCACACACAGACATCCTGCCCTGCCTGTAGTCCCACACAGACAGCCTGCCCTGCCTGTAGTCACACACAGACAACCTGCCTTGCCTGTAGTCCCACACAGACAGCCTGCCTTGCCTGTAGTCCCACACAGACAGCCTGCCCTGCCTGTAGTCCCACACACAGACAACCTGCCCTGCCTGTAGTCCCACACAGACAGCCTGCCCTGCCTGTAGTCCCACACGGACAACCTGCCCTGCCCTGCCTGTAGTCCCACACTGACATCCTGCCCTGCCCTGCCTGTAGTCCCACACTGACATCCTGCCCTGCCTGTAGTCCCACACTGACATCCTGCCCTGCCCTGCCTGTAGTCCCACACTGACATCCTGCCCTGCCTGTAGTCCCACACAGACATCCTGCCCTGCCCTGCCTGTAGTCCCACACTGACATCCTGCCCTGCCCTGCCCTGCTCTGCCTGTAGTCACACACACACATACTGCCCTGCCCTGCCTGTAGTCCCACACTGACATCCTGCCCTGCCCTGCCTGTAGTCCCACACACACATCCTGCCCTGCCCTGCCTGTAGTCACACACTGACATCCTGCCCTGCCTGTAGTCCCACACAGACAGCCTGCCCTGCCTGTAGGCCCACACACACATCCTGCCCTGCCTGTAGTCACACACAGACAGCCTGCCTTGCCTGTAGTCCCACACTGACATCCTGCCCTGCCCTGCCTGTAGTCCCACACACACATCCTGCCCTGCCCTGCCTGTAGTCACACACTGACATCCTGCCCTGCCTGTAGTCCCACACAGACAGCCTGCCCTGCCTGTAGGCCCACACACACATCCTGCCCTGCCTGTAGTCACACACAGACAGCCTGCCTTGCCTGTAGTCCCACACTGACATCCTGCCCTGCCCTGCCTGTAGTCCCACACTGACATCCTGCCCTGCCTGTAGTCCCACACTGACATCCTGCCCTGCCCTGCCTGTAGTCCCACACTGACATCCTGCCCTGCCTGTAGTCCCACACAGACATCCTGCCCTGCCTGTAGTCCCACACTGACATCCTTCCCTGCCCTGCCTGTAGTCCCACACAAACATCCTGCCCTGCCGGTAGTCCCACACTGACATCCTGCCCTGCCTGTAGTCCCACACTGACATCCTGCCCTGCCCTGCCTGTAGTCCCACACTGACATCCTGCCCTGCCTGTAGTCCCACACTGACATCCTGCCCTGCCTGTAGTCCCACACTGACATCCTGCCCTGCCTGCAGTCCCACACTGACATCCTGCCCTGCCTGTAGTCCCACACTGACATCCTGCCCTGCCTGTAGTCCCACACTGACATCCTGCCCTGCCTGTAGTCCCACACTGACATCCTGCCCTGCCCTGCCTGTAGTCCCACACTGACATCCTGCCCTGCCTGTAGTCCCACACACACATCCTGCCCTGCCTGTAGTCCCACACTGACATCCTGCCCTGCCCTGCCTGTAGTCCCACACACACATCCTGCCCTGCCTGTAGTCCCACACAGACAGCCTGCCCTGCCTGTAGTCCCACACTGACATCCTGCCCTGCCCTGCCTGTAGTCCCACACTGACATCCTGCCCTGCCCTGCCTGTAGTCCCACACTGACATCCTGCCCTGCCCTGCCTGTAGTCCCACACTGACATCCTGCCCTGCCCTGCCTGTAGTCCCACACAGACATCCTGCCCTGCCTGTAGTCCCACACACACATCCTGCCCTGCCTGTAGTCCCACACACACATCCTGCCCTGCCTGTAGTCCCACACAGACAGCCTGCCCTGCCTGTAGTCCCACACTGACATCCTGCCCTGCCTGTAGTCCTACACAGACATCCTGCCCTGCCATGCCTGTAGTCCCACACAGACATCCTGCCCTGCCTGTAGTCCCACACAGACATCCTGCCCTGCCCTGCCTGTAGTCCCACACACACATCCTGCCCTGCCCTGCCTGTAGTCCCACACAGACATCCTGCCCTGCCCTGCCCTGCCTGTAGTCCCACACAGACAGCCTGCCCTGCCTGTAGTCCCACACACACATCCTGCCCTGCCCTGCCCTGCCCTGCCTGTAGTCCCACACAGACAGCCTGCCCTGCCTGTAGTCCCACACTGACATCCTGCCCTGCCTGTAGTCCCACACAGACACCCTGCCCTGCCTGTAGTCCCACACTGACATCCTGCCCTGCCTGTAGTCCCACACAGACATCCTGCCCTGCCTGTAGTCCCACACAGACAGCCTGCCCTGCCCTGCCCTGCCTGTAGTCCCACACAGACAGCCTGCCCTGCCCTGCCCTGCCTGTAGTCCCACACAGACAGCCTGCCCTGCCTGTAGTCCCACACACACATCCTGCCCTGCCTGTAGTCCCACACTGACACCCTGCCCTGCCTGTAGTCCCACACACACATCCTGCCCTGCCCTGCCTGTAGTCCCACACACACATCCTGCCCTGCCCTGCCCTGCCTGTAGTCCCACACAGACAGCCTGCCCTGCCTGTAGTCTCACACTGACATCCTGCCTTGCCTGTAGTCCCACACAGACATCCTGCCCTGCCATGCCTGTAGTCCCACACTGACATCCTGCCCTGCCCTGCCTGTAGTCCCACACACACATCCTGCCCTGCCTGTAGTCCCACACTGACATCCTGCCCTGCCTGTAGTCCCACACTGACATCCTGCCCTGCCTGTAGTCCCACACTGACATCCTGCCCTGCCTGTAGTCCCACACAGACATCCTGCCCTGCCTGTAGTCCCACACAGACATCCTGCCCTGCCTGTAGTCCCACACAGACATCCTGCCCTGCCCTGCCTGTAGTCCCACACACACATCCTGCCCTGCCTGTAGTCCCACACAGACATCCTGCCCTGCCTGTAGTCCCACACAGACATCCTGCCCTGCCTGTAGTCCCACACAGACATCCTGCCCTGCCTGTAGTCCCACACAGACATCCTGCCCTGCCTGTAGTCCCACACAGACAGCCTGCCCTGCCTGTAGTCCCACACAGACAGCCTGCCCTGCCCTGCCTGTAGTCCCACACAGACAGCCTGCCCTGCCCAGCCCTGCCCTGCCTGTAGTCCCACACAGACAGCCTGCCCTGCCTGTAGTCCCACACAGACAGCCTGCCCTGCCCAGCCCTGCCCTGCCTGTAGTCCCACACAGACAGCCTGCCCTGCCCAGCCCTGCCCTGCCTATAGTCCCACACAGACATCCTGCCCTGCCCTGCCTGTAGTCCCACACAGACATCCTGCCCTGCCTGTAGTCCCACACTGACATCCTGGCCTGCCCTGTCTGTAGTCCCACACAGACATCCTGCCGTGCCTGTAGTCCCACACAGACATCCTGCCCTGCCCTGCCTGTAGTCCCACACACACATCCTGCCCTGCCCTGCCTGTAGTCCCACACAGACATCCTGCCCTGCCTGTAGTCCCACACAGACAGCCTGCCCTGCCTGTAGTCCCACACACACATCCTGCCCTGCCTGTAGTCCCACACTGACACCCTTCCCTGCCCTGCCTGTAGTCCCACACA
This sequence comes from Theodoxus fluviatilis, assembly GCA_034096865.1. Lineage (NCBI taxonomy): Eukaryota > Metazoa > Mollusca > Gastropoda > Cycloneritida > Neritidae > Theodoxus > Theodoxus fluviatilis. The sequence goes on along the minus strand of JAWQFJ010026609.1, from coordinate 102,548 downwards.
GACATCCTGCCCTGCCTGTAGTCCCACACTGACATCCTGCCCTGCCCTGCCCTGCCTGTAGTCCCACACTGACATCCTGCCCTGCCCTGCCTGTAGTCCCACACTGACATCCTGCCCTGCCTGTAGTCCCACACACACATCCTGCCCTGACTGTAGTCCCACACACACATCCTGCCCTGCCTGTAGTCCCACACACACATCCTGCCCTGCCTGTAGTCCCACACTGACATCCTGTCCTGCCTGTAGTCCCACACACACATCCTGCCCTGCCTGTAGTCCCACACACACATCCTGCCCTGCCTGTAGTCCCACACTGACATCCTGCCCTGCCTGTAGTCCCACACAGACATCCTGCCCTGCCTGTAGTCCCACACTGACATCCTGCCCTGCCTGTAGTCCCACATGGACATCCTGCCCTGCCTGTAGTCCCACACAGACATCCTGCCCTGCCTGTAGTCCCACACACACATCCTGCCCTGCCTGTAGTCCCACACAGACATCCTGCCCTGCCTCTAGTCCCACACTGACATCCTGCCCTGCCCTGCCTGTAGTCCCACACTGACATCCTGGTCTGCCCTGCCTGTAGTCCCACACACACACCCTGCCCTGCCTGTAGTCCCACACAGACAGCCTGCCCTGCCCTGCCTGTAGTCCCACACTGACATCCTGCCCTGCCTGTAGTCCCACACAGACATCCTGCCCTGCCTGTAGTCCCACACTGACATCCTGCCCTGTCCTGTCTGTAGTCCCACACACACATCCTGCCCTGCCTGTAGTCCCACACAAACAGCCTGCCCTGCCCTGCCTGTAGTCCCACACAGACAGCCTGCCCTGCCCAGCCCTGCCCTGCCTGTAGTCCCACACAGACATCCTGCCCTGCCCTGCCTGTAGTCCCACACTGACATCCTGCCCTGCCTGTAGTCCCACACACACATCCTGCCCTGCCCTGCCTGTAGTCCCACACTGACATCCTGCCCTGCCCTGCCTGTAGTCCCACACACACATCCTGCCCTGCCTGTAGTCCCACACTGACATCCTGCCCTGCCCTGCCTGTAGTCCCACACACACATCCTGCCCTGCCCTGCCTGTAGTCCCACACACACATCCTGCCCTGCCCTGCCTGTAGTCCCACACAGGCAGCCTGCCCTACCCTGCCCTGCCTGTAGTCCCACACAGACGTCCTGTCCTGCCTGTAGTCCCACACAGACAGCCTGCCCTGCCCTGCCTGTAGTCCCACACAGACGTCCTGTAATGCCTGTAGTCACACACAGACAGCCTGCCCTGCCCTGCCCTGCCTGTAGTCACGGCCCAGGTGGGTGACTGCTGATGGAATTGTAGCCCCGTGCAGATATATTAATTTGTTTTTTTTTGTTTTAAGGGGAAATTGCCTGATTACCTACAGACTTAGGCAAAGAACACACCATATTCAGAACAATGCCATGCAAGATATAAATCAAATGAAACAATTTAATAACATAAAACAAAGAAGAGCCAGTCAATGCAAATGAATCGAACACCTCAAACTCGCCAATTCCAGAATGCAGGAACACTCCAACAGTAAGTCCACAGTAAATCTCTCCAAAGAACACACAACAATACTTCCAATTCAAGTCAACAATGACTACCACTCCAACTCGCCAATTGCAATCTGCTACAACCTTCCAGCAGTAAGTTCACCACAAATCCAACAAACACTTCCAAATACCACAATGATTTCAACAATATATCAATTCAACTTCAAAGTGCACTTTAACTAAAGACAATGTCAATCCCCCCCTTCCAATCCGTCAACCGTGACGGCTCTGCACCAATACCACAGGCACACACAAAACAAGAATAAAAGTCTTGCCGTACTAGAAGCTTGGCATGGTCAGTGTCCTTGACGTCGTCAGCAGACGTCAAACTTCCACAGGCACTAAGGTAAGATGAAACCAACAAGAAAACAGCCTTTGGACCATCACAATGTCACAGTTAAAGACTTGACTAGACAAAAAACCTTCCCCTCTTTACAACACCAGTAAAGAGACCGGCAAGCCAAAATCAGGTCTTGCCAACTGGGCACAGCGGCCCCCTGAGACGCTGCTCAGAAACGAATCACACACACAGTAGCCAACGAAATATTGTTTCAACCCCCAATCCCTAACACACACGCACACACATGCACACACACACACACACACAAACACACACACACACACGCACACACGCACACACACACACAAACACAAACACACACACACACACACTCGCACACACACACACTCACACACACACACACACTCGCACACACACACACACACACACACACACACACACACACACACACACACCAGCCAAACTCAATCTCAAGTCGCATCTGCAACAGCCCACATCCTGTATTGGTGGCTGATGCAGGCAGACAGTGGGAGCGCTGCAGGCAGTGTTGCCTACACAGAGCGCTGTTGCCTAACTGCGCTGTTGCCTAACAGAGCGCTGTTGCCTACACAGAGCGCTGTTGCCTACACATGTGCACACTCCTCTGCAAGTCACAGCAGATTCAGACAGCTCACTCACCGTTGTTGCTTCTGGTGGTCTCCACCAAAGCCATGGCCATGTGGCTCTTGGACAGCTCTACTGAGGCCCTCAAAACCCCCAAGGACTGTGAAGTTGTTGTCAACAATCCGCCCTGTGTTCCCCTCCAACAGCAAGCAGGTCCCCCTTCCTGCCCAGTGCTACAGCAAGGCTTCCACTACAGCTCAGCATGGTTGCAGCTGTCAGACTCTGCAAGACAAAAAATACAACGTTCAGCTTGAACAGTGCAAAAGCATGCAGGTCAAGTGGCCCTAAGATAAGGGGGAAATGCCAAAAGTGGTTGTAGACCCAGGCATGGGTGATGTCCCTACATAAAACATCCAGCACAGCATGACAGAACCCAGCAAGAAAAGGATTTATTCATTAACCTTTGGGTGTGATGGATTCCTGGCTCAGCCAGCACAGCACCATAGGTCACTACTGTGGCTTCATAACTTTGCAAGCATTTGGAGCTGCCTATCCCAGGAATATCATTCAGCTTGGCCTAAATCTCAATCATCAAGAAAAATAAACATAAAAATCAGGTATTATCAGTGTCTGTTTTCCTTGACATTTTATGCTGCACTCCTCAGACATGTATATGTGTATACAGATAACTCTAATGACAAGCTCCATGGGTTAAGGACACCATTCACAGAGATAAAGAGTTGATATCCTACCTGGGAGAGAGAGGGCCTACAACCTAGAACATACACCCACCAATGCATGACAGAACCCAGTACATAAATGTACTTGTAACCAACTGTCAGCAGTGAGCAGCACAACATAGCGCAGATACACATTTGGCACAGTGTGATAGAGAGTGAAACTGAAAGGCATGCACAAAACACACTACCACAGCCCAGCCTGATAAAACCCAGCAAAGCATGGCAAGATAATGTACACATAACATACAAGCACTGAGATGCAGCATTAGAAAACCAATTATAACAAAATGATGCGAACACAACATGGAGTGTGATGATGCACAGCCAAATCACTGAGAACAAGGGGAGACACATGTGGACAAAACAAGAGAATCTACTCAGCTCAGCCAAGTATGTGTACTGTACTCACATCATAGTCAGCACAACATGAGGAAATCTACAGTCCCATGTCTCCCCTGCCACCAGAGTGCACAGTCAGCTCCTGAACCTCTACTCAGATTGAAACCCTGTCTTTTGACAGGTGGATTTAGGTGAGCAAGCTTTGGCGTCTGATAATGTGCGAGGTGCAGTGCTGCGGTTCAATCCCTGGGACGGGAGAAATCTGGATCATCAATTTCGTGCAATTCCCTATCAGCTGATACTCTGTGTCATTACTCTGTGTTGTAACCCTGCGTTTGCATGAAGAGGAATGCACATGTACAAGGTGAACATCCATGATGTTGTTTCAACCTCTATGAGTATGACGTGACAAAAAAGAAAAAGAAAATCTTCCCTAAAGGAGCGTCCTCAACACCATGTTTACTATTGATATGGAAACCTAACACCACAAATACACCACTTACACACTGCCATTAGAGCATAATGGAGTCTATTTCAATAGCAAGGTGCCTATGCCATGCACATATGGGAAGCATTCTGCTGCTACCATGGCCAGCTGGCATCCCCAGCAGCAACACAGCACATGACTCATGCATCACCGCCAGGCTTACATCAGGCCCACAGGGATATCCAGGGGCTGCAGTCCGTTTCCATGGGGAGGAAGGAAGGGTAGATGGCAAACAGGCACACTAGAAGGGAGGCTACAGAGAAGGTACTGTACTAGCATAGGCAGGGGCAAAGCAGAGTTGAGATGGAAGCAGGAACAGGAGGAACGTATGTGTGTGGGTGTGTGTGTGTTTGTGTGTGTGTGTGTGTGTGTGTGTGTTTGTGTGTGTGTATGTGTGTGTGTGTGTGTGTGTGTGTGTGTTTGTGTGTGTGTGTGTGTGCATGTGTATGTGTGTGTGTGTGTGTTTGTGTATGTGTGGGTGGGTGTGCCTGTGTGCACACATGCATGAGGGGGTAGGAACAGGTAGAGCCAAGATAAGGGAGAAGAGGGGGGGTGGGAGTGGGTGGTGGGGGGAGGGGTTTGGTGGGGGGGGGGGGGGGGGGGGTTGGTGGGAGTGGAGGTGAAGGTGGAGATGGGTGTGTGTGTTTAGAAGGGAATATGATGATTTTGAACCTGATGAGTGTCATGACTGGGAAAGAAGGAGGACAAGAGAAGGCAAAGGCAGAAGACAACAGTGATGACTGCAATGGTGATGAGGGTGAGGAGTCCTCTTGTATGTTTCCCTAGCATTTAACAGCCTGCCATCATGGTAGTCTTGAGGAAGTTCACTTGGTGCTTCTGACTGTGTAAGTCCTGCTTGGTGATTGGCTAGCTCAAGGTGGGGCTGGGTGGGTGTGGGTGGTGGGTGGTGGGTGATGGTGGACGAGTAAGGGACAAAAGCAAAATAAAGCAAAAGAAGTTTTGGCAGCCTGTGGTCCCCCATTCTATTGACAAGATCCTCCACCAAAAACAGTTTTAATGAGGGTTTCACTTCAAAGCATTCCATATCATGCCAGGTTGTAAGAATTGAGACCAAGGTCAGACTCAGATTTCCATTTTGATGCGGGCATCTGGGCAGAGCTGATGAGGCTGCCAAATGCTTCCTGCAAACAGCTCACCTCACATCTATAGGACATTGCTTGGTGAGTGCAACTGGAGCAGGGACCAGAAGTCCAGCAGCCAGAGGCTCCCGCTGATGATAGTGGAAAGGCTGTAGGTTGCTCTTGACTGTGGAAGCTCTCCACACACAGACAGTGGTGTCCCTCGGGAGCTGTCCCTAGGGAGCGGCTGTCGATGGTAATTCAGCAGAAGAGCCCTCTATGCAGAGGGCCACTTGGCTCACTACAGCCCAGTCCAGCTTTAGAGATCTATTCACAAAGCTCTCAGCATTGTTTAACACAGTTCTCTTCATTTCATTTCGGCATACCATATCTCTATACATACTCAAAGTATATAACACTGTCTGCATGATGTTTTGACTGTGATAAGAGGTTCCAGTACCAAGTTTGTGCATAGACAATGTATCTCTCTTTCTGTCAACATGCACGATAACTTTCGTCTTTTTTTAATTTGATGAGATGGCAAGATGTTCTGGCAGCAGTCAATACGCAATCTGTCAGATCATAAGTATCACTCAGTGAAGTACAATCATGTGCCTATGAAATGAGGGTAATGAAGGGACATGGTAACTATGGTAACTAGTGCAATTAATCCCCACAGACACTGTCAGCCAGTACTGAGTTGGAGTGTTCCCTTGGGAGAGGAGGTGATGCTGGTGCCAGACTGTGGGAGTCCTGTCTGCAACTGTGTGTCTGCAACTGTCTTTGTCATCAGGACCCAGTGGAAGATGAATCCTATTGTCCAGTGAACAAGGGGGCCAAATGCAAAATTGTTTGAGACCCAGATGTAGACAACAATTACTACACAAAACCACTACCTATGTTTACCTTTATCCCTTAGGTTCATTCAAAGCAGGCAACCTGAGACGGGTTACCCGGGACTATGATATGCTGGCCAAGGCAATCCTAATGTCAATCACTTAAAACAGAAAAAAGAGTCCTGAAGCACTATTTGGATATATTGCCTTTGCTAGCATATCATAGGCCAGGGAAACACACTTCAGGGCAGTTGTCTGCGAAGGGAAAGCTATGACTCTGTGCTTCTTGAAGCTAGAGGTTGTCAGAGATGAAGGAAACATTCACCTCTACAGCAGGATTATATTTTACCTGCATCCGTGCTTAGAAACATATGTGAAGATCTTGTCAACAAAGACTTAGCTGAGGATATGAAGAGTCAATGCACATTCTGTTTCACTTTGTTTGACACTTGAAAGGGACTGGATGAGAAATTAAGGTGACCAGTCGTGGATGGGTGCGAAGGGTTAATCTACGTCCAACGCAACCATGTTGGTAGCTGTGATGAGCTGGCTCCATCTAGCAGTGAACTGGCTCCGAAATGCAAGGCCCAAGCAGTGCCGCGCCACCGTAATTCCGCGGCGTCAAGCAATCACAACAATGTTGACGATGTTCAAATTAAACGACAGCTAGAGACTCACCAACGGTAGTGAAGTATCATGTCGGAGTCAAGTATCGCAACAGTAGCCGGGAAAATCCGTAAATCGTGCATACTCCAAATGAAGATATGTAAACACACTTTGACAGCTCACGTGAGCATGCCACAAGTACTCACGCAAGCATGAACACACGTCCCCTCCCCCCACCCCCTTTCCCCCCAGCGTGCGTGCTCGCGCACAGACTGACAGACACACACACACACACACACACACACACACACACACACACACACACACACACACACACACAAACTTACGATGTACATCACTTGCAGACAAGGGATCGCAGAAGAAGTCGAACTCAGCACAAAGAGGGGGAAATGACAATGCACAGACAACGAAAGCAAATCATGCAAAAGTGATGAAACAAGGATGATAGCATAGCATGAGTAAGTAACCAAAAGCGGTACAACGGGAATAAACAGCAACAAAAACGACAACAGCAGCGGAGACGTTTTCTAGAACTATATCAGTATATACACTGAACTACATGCACTGATACATGTAGAAGAGCGTGGCATTTAACCGGTTAGCTCAAGTCTCGTGCACATATCCTGCAGAACGTAAAACTGTGCAATCTAACTAAGCAGAATTTTCGAAACGTGTCACACACACCTACCGAACCATATGCCGAAGCTTCCCGTTGAAAAGATTGTTTTCACAGAGTGTTCCTTTTCCAAGATCACAACAAGCGCTCTGACGATGGAGACAATCTGGACAGGAAGCGCTACACCAACAACACGCCATCTATCGGAGATAACTCTGGCTTCAGCAGCTGAAGATCTAAGAAGTATGCAGTTGCTTTGACTACCAGACACATAGCTTGCAATTTTTCGACTTCCCAGTCGTCTTCTGGCACAGAGTAAAAACACTTAATACATTCAGCATTGAGCGGCTGAACGGCTCGATGAGATTTGCATATTTCATTGGTGGCCCGGTCTACTTTTCATACAGACTTGACGCCCTCATCTGTGAATGATGCTCACTACCCTCAAAGATTGTATAATCTTTGCTACCCTCTCGAAAAGTGTTACAAGGCCCGCTTGCATAAATCATTTCATACAGTATTCATCATCATCATCATCATCATCATCATCATCATCATCATCATCATCATCATCATTATCGTCATCATCATCGTCGTCATCATCATAATCATCAACAACATCATCTTCAGCAACATCATCAGCAACAACAACAACAACAATATTAAATCCCTTCCCAAAAAACTATTTGCATTGTCTAATTTGATATTGCTGATGTTATTTGTGTGATTTCAATTGTCTAATTTGAATTTGTTTGTGTGTGTGTATGTGTGTGTGTGTGTGTGTGTGTGTGTGTGTGTGTGTGTGTGTGTGTGTGTGTGTGTGTGTGAGTGTGTGAGTGTGTTTGTGTGTGTGTGTGTGTGTGTGTGTGTGTGTGTGTGTGTGTGTGTGTGTGTGTGTGTGTGTGTGTGTGTTTGTGTGTGTGTGTGTGTGTGTGTGTGTGAGTGAGTGTGTGTAGGTGTGTTTGTGTGAGTGTGTGTGTGTGTGTGTGTGTGTGTGTGTGTGTGTTGAGAGGGGGGGGGGGGGGAGGGGGAGGGGGGGGAGGGACCAAGATTTAAGTTAAGCATGTTAAGGAATGTCAGGATAGTTTCCATTCTTAAACTTTCCCATGTGCATGTATTTATTTCTGCACTGCAAATTTGTCTACGCTATCTTCACATGAGGTGCATTATGAGGAATGTTGGCACTGAAAGGAACTGTCCATACTCTCAGTAGATAGCTGCTGGATATAGCCCCCTCCCCTCATCAGCTCCAGCTCTTGGTCACAGATACTTAAATAAACACAGATTTGTCCCGTCCCGGGGATAGAACCACGGCACTGCGCCTCGCACATCATCAAACCCCAAAACATGCTCTCCTTTCTCTGCAATTTTGTGTTTACTATTGATATGCAGATCACCAGCTCCTGGCAGCCCCATATCCAGTGGTCTCCCTTCCTGCATGAGTGCATAGTCATCTCCTCAATCTCCACTCGCCTATGGAAACCCTGTCATTAGACAGGCGGATGTAAACATGCAAACTTTGGCGTTTGATTATGTGGGAGGTGCAGTACTGTGGTTCAATCCCTGGGATAGGAGAAAACTGGATTATTAATGTCTAAAGACATGATTTCAACAAACAAGTGGAGGCAGAGGGACTGGTTGCAGAACTTGCGGGCCTCCACCACAGGCAGGCTATAGCCACCCCAAGGTGTGCAGAGCCAACTTTTGTCTGTCTGTCCTCTGCAGGTCATTTGACTTTGTGTTGGGAACAAAAGCTGGGACACATTGCACTTGACCCTGATACATGAGCTTTCCTTGGGCCAGCTTGAACTATTGATGTCTGGCTTTTGATGGACCTACCAGCTTAGCATTTCATCCCATCTGATTTTGAAGATGATATTACTGATGCTGTTTTGATCGCTACAGATAACTTATGATGTCACACAATTCTTCAGTTCATATATAATAATCTTTTTTCCCCCCAAAAATGTGCACCCCAACAATTAAGTTATGTTCATCCCCGTGCACTCTAATGTGCATATCCCTGCTGCACTCTAATGTGCATATCCCTGCCTCTTCAAATCCTCTGTTCAGCCCATCATGTCTTGTTCAACAACAGGATCAGGCTTAATTGTCTGAAACCATGAAGGAAGTACTGTCGAAGTCTTTTGCATCCTGATCAATAAGAGTGGCTGGCATTCAGAGAGAGAGAGAGAGGGGTGGGGGTGGAGTGGAGGGTGGAGGGTGGGGGTGGGGGTGGGGGTGGGGGGTGTCAAATGCAAACAAACACTCATAAACTCGTGCAGTCTTGTGAATGCCCCAGCCCTGTCACACCCTTTTGTGTAGATCTGTAAGCAACAGAGAGATGTGCCGTGCAGGAAGGGAAGCTGTGCAGCTGTTACACTGAGCTCTACTGTACATGTCTACTATGCAGGGCCGGCCCAAATGAGTTGTGGGGGGGGGGGGGGGTCCTTTTTGGTTGTGGGGGACAAATCAGCAAAGTGGCGAAGCCACGAGCGCGCGCCTGCAAAGCAGGCGCGCAAACTAGGGGGGTCCGGGGGCATGCCCCCCCCGGAAAATGTTTGAAAAACGGTTAAAATCTGTGCAATCTGGTGCATTCTGGGCCTTGTTTTGAGGGGTAAGAGCAGCATTGTTTTCGGAGACACACACAAAAAATATATTTTAAAAAAAAACTCAAACCAAGGTACATGCTTTTTCTAGGGGGGGGGGGGGGGGGGGGATGTTCCGGAACCCCTGGAACCCCCCACCCCCACCCCACCCCCCCTGGGTCCGGCCCTGCTATGTGTGGAGCTCGGTGAGCCGATTTGAAGCTGAACCTTGGCACAGGGGAGGTAAAAATAATTCGT
>JAWQFJ010026609.1:80000-90000 GCA_034096865.1 Theodoxus fluviatilis | reverse complement strand
TCTAAGTGTTTTTACCATCAAGGTAATCATAATTTTCTAACTGTCTGTAAAGTCAATGTAACAAACTGATGGTAAACACTGTACAGGTGACTAACAGGCCTACAAATGTAAACTTCTGTTTGGAAAAAATAATATATTGTGATAAAGATTTTGCAAATGACAAAGGCATATCATATGTTGTAGCCAAACAGAGATATGTGTTAAGCCCATATGATCAGCCGCTACTACTCTTTATTCCAAATTAGGTCTATGCTCTGTACAGTTACTCAATGGCTGAGAGTTTGTGTATTAATTTGTTCATGTGTGCAGATGTTGTACAATTTTCATGAATAAAGTCTTTTTGATATGTATGTATGTATGTATGTATGTATGCATGCATGCATGTATGTCTTGGCTTTTATAGCATCAATATCTCACACCCAAGGGCATGCTCAAGGTGCTCAACATGATAAAATCTTTAATAGAATGTCTGAAGCGACGATGACTTTCGGAGCTTCTCTGCAAGGCCATTCCAGTTTTGGTCCTGCCTTTGAGAACGCTCTCTCCAGAATTCCTGTTGTGTTTCAGCGTGGTACTTGGAGGAGAAGTGCCTGTGACAACGTTCTAATATCTCTGCCAGGTACATACTTAATTAGGAGTTTAGTCAGGTACTTTGGGGCTGGTCCATTGACACATGTGTACACATGGCACTGTCATGTCATGCAGACATGTGTACACACGGCACTGTCATGTCATGCAGACATGTGTACACACGGCACTGTCATGTCATGCAGACATGTGTACACATGGCACTATGTCATGTCATGTAGACATGTGTACACATGGCACTGTGTCATGTCATGAAGACATGTGTACACATGGCACCGTCATGTCATGCAGACGTGTACACACGGCACTGTCATGTCATGCAGACATGTGTACACATGACACTGTCATGTCATGCAGACATGTGTACACATGGCACTGTCATGTCATGCAGACGTGTACACATGGCACTGTCATGTCATGCAGACATGTGTGCACATGGCACTGTCATGCCATGCAGACATGTGTACACATGGCACTGTCATGTCATGCAGACATGTGTACACATGGCACTGTCATGTCATGCAGACATGTGTACACACGGCACTGTCATGTCATGCAGACATGTGTACACATGGCACTGTCATGTCATGCAGACATGTGTAAACACGGCACTGTCATGTCATGCAGACATGTGTACACATGGCACTGTCATGTCATGATGACACCCCAACAATGGCAGGCAGGACGTTACTGCTTTGGACTTTGTAGCACTTGACCAAGTGTAGCTGGCTACAAAAGTGAAGACTGCAGTTTTTCATCTTATTGGGTCTGTTGCGGCAATACCAGCCATCTGAAAAGTTCTGCATGCAGGAGCACAAGGAACAAGATGAGGACAAGCACATTTGATTTACATTTACTCATTTATTCATCTTTGGTAGGGCAGTGTGATGTGTCATGTCATTTCGATGTGGCAGTGAGTGGCAACTACTAGACAAACACAGTAAATTGGATGAATAAATGATAAATTCAAATTCATAGTCAAAACTTAAATGTTTAAGTGCAAAATGATGTCCTTTCATTAACGAGGGGAGACCTGCTGGTTTGACAAGAAAAAAAATCTCTACATTTCAATTACATAATTCAAGCTCAGATGTATGTAAATATGGTTTGCTAAAATTTGTGATGGTGAGGACACAGCACAACACTTGCCATCTTTTGAGTATCTCAACATTTGTCACTAAATTTGACTTCTAAAGATTGTTTTAATAATCAAAATTTGGATTGCATAGCACATGGAAAGCCAAACACTAATCCGAAAACATGTGCAAAGCTACATTATTTGCAACACTTCGTTGTAATGTTATGTTGGAAACATTTACCCATGATTTTTTAATGGTCTAAATTAAAGTTCCTTAGTATTAATTACATTTTACAAAAGACGTTTTTTTTTTAACACACTCTAAGGCATACAACAAAATTTGAGTGTCCTACAGTTTTCGAAAATTCTTTGAGAGAATGGCCAATGGCATTACTAGGTTTGACCACAAGGCACAGCCGTCTCTTGCACTTCATAAAAAATAATAATTCCCAAGCCAGGTCTCCTTGCATGAAAGGGTTTGATACAGCATGGCATAGATTCACTTCTTTAAACACGGCCATTCCCTTTTATCTGAGCAACAATGATATTTTAAAAAACTAATATTTTTCTAAGTCCGACAAAGTCTATTCCAAAATTAGACTTAACAAAAATATATATTGCTACAGATTTGAAATCTAAATGCAGGATTAGAAATAAATGCACACATTAGACATGAAACAAACAAAAATAAAATAAAAATGCCCAAGGAAAGGCTACAATCCAATATCAAAACATCCAGGATAATGAATGAAATAAACGCAAATAGGAAAAGTAAAAAATGCCACAGCACGGTGGATTAAAACCCATCATGGCGGTGGACCGCAGTGCTAGAAGAGGACCATTTGAACAGACGCCTTCAACAGCACTGCAGCAGCGGATGTGGCAGACAAAGAGTTGACAACTTGAAATGCAAAACCTGGTCCCGAGGTTTCAGTAATTCATCCAGGAACAAGCAAGCTAATCTACTAAAATCAAGACAATGATTACAAGCAGCAAACATTGAGAGGGAGAGGACAGACTTCAAACACGGCTACAAGTTCGTACAACCCAGGGAAAAATGAAAAGTTTGACGCTCAGCAAACTTTGATAAGACTTGAAATGAAGGCATGCATGCCGAAGCTGTTGATATGATGCATAGGATTGGCTGATCAACCGCACTGCCTGTCTGTGGTGATGATGAGCCTGATATTCTATTTATGTAGAAGCAAATGGTGTCAATTTGCACTAAGTTGGGGTGGAAACATTCCTAGACCGCTATTCCAATGCATAATGATCAAAGGATCACATTCATATTTGCACTTGCGTACGAATCTCGGCAAGCCGATCGAAGAGGACACCAATCCGGCACATGCTGCCCAAATTCAAGTCTTTCCCAGAATGCTTTTCCTCTCTTCAGCACACAAGAGATATTGCAATAGTTTTTAAACAAATAGAAGCAGAAACAAATTGTGAAAACTACTGACAACATTTTTAACATGAAAATTACATAAGGCAAAAAACTATGTTTTTCTGGTCCCCCGACCAACCCTAAATTGGCTGCCAACCCATCACTTGTTTCTGCTTCTGGAAATTGGCAATTTCTCCACTACATTAAATTTTGCATGAATCATTTTTTTACAGTATGAAACATGGGATTTTCTACTCACAGCATTCTTACACCTGGATGAAATAGCAAATTTTCATGGAACCTAATTTTCTAAGGTTCTTACCTACCTACCCACCCTACCACGTTTGGTTTTTTGCCAAGTTAGCAGAAAAACTTTTGGGGGGCCTAATGAAGGGAAAGCCTAGTAGAAGGCACAGAAGAGTAGAACTACGTTCCATACTGTAGTTTCTAGAGACACCGTGGCCACAGGCCAGCTGAGACAGGGACGTTTATGTTGTACAGAGTGGACCAAAGCACAAAGACACTAAACTATCCCAGGAAGACACTCAACAACTGTCCAGATTAAAACTGGAGGTTCACGTCAGCAATGTAGAGCTAACTCCAAAGATTATTTACGTTAATCAAGATGATCATGTGTGTCATCCTGGTGGTACATCCTTGTCAAGGGAGCCACAGACAGACAGACAACCAGTCACAAAGGGTTTTGAAGATATTTGGAGGTCGAGACACAGGGGTTGCACATGAAGATAACTTCCACACTGAGACTTGAACAGTTGTGCAATTCAGACTGCCTGGTTTTTAATCAATGCATTCATTCTAAGCTTAAGTAGATGCCAGCGTCATCTCCACTGCCAGCAGAACACCTCTCAAGGACTCAGTTTTATTCCTGGATAGAGACATTCAATAGAACTTAGAAGACATGCACTGGGCCCCAACATGTATCCCCAAGTCATGGGATTGGCAGCGGTAGTTATTACTCCACACATTGATATCGAAAAGGCTACAGCATGCATGGAAGTCAAGATGACAACTGCTAGAGACAGATGTGGGGGAACAAACTTGGTGGTAGAGTGAATGCCTACTAAGTTTAAGAAAACAAAGCATTTGCTGGTTGGAATTTCCTAAAGTCTCAATGGGATACACTTACATCACTGCTAGAGGCACAAATGGTGGCAGATATGGAGTTTAGTGAATTTATATCTGTGGTGAGACAGTGCCAAGTGCAGGCAATGCTTGGAATGGATATCAACTATAAAACTACCACGAATAAGGGTTTTAAAAAATTATAAAATAAAAAAAACAAGCGTGCCCAAAGCCAAATGCATAATTACATGACCCCCATCTTAATGATCAATCATGATATCAGCCACAACATGAGCCATAAGTTATCTGCTGGTGTTAATTGTTCATCAGATGAAGAAATGCAAATAAAATCCAAGTTGAGGTGCAGAAAACTCTGCACACACCATGGTCTTGAAGAGAAGGAAATCCAAGTCTTCCAGGTCATCACACTGTCCACATTCAGTCTTGTAAGGTCAGTCACACTGTCGAAGTCAAACCACAGATGTCCACGAGACCTTATTCCCTGCATTGGCAAGGCACCAGGCCAGCACTCAAAGATGTCCTGGGAGATAAATCAGCATAGTCCATGAATTCATCTACTCAGCACAGAAATTGGGGTAAGGAATCCCATCCAATCTCAGAGAGTCACAGCAAATGCAGTTATACGAGTTCTGGTCAAGATCGAAGTCCCAGGATAAGGTCACACCAACAGCATAGTCTCCCACAAGGTCCAGTCTCAGTCTGCCTAGAAGTTCATACACCTATATGTGTTGCACCCTTCACATGTGCACTCTTTGCAGTGTTGCCGTCAACCAGTGCTTGTAATCGGGCATTGCTTTCTTCTAATCGGGCAATGCCATTTATCATATCAACAATCAGCTTGGCTGCCAGAACGAGGGACTTGCTGTGATGCAGTTTCTTGTCCACCTCTTGTCCCAACTCTCCCCCCTCACGGAGTGCTTCCTGCATTCTCTCCAGCTCCCGGCGAAGGACTGCTCTCCTGTCCCTCTCATTCTGGTTGTGCTTGTCTTTGGAGACCTTCGTTTTGACTCCTCGGCTCTCTTTGGACTTTCTCCCGCCGCCCCGTTTTGGGGCTGGTCGCTGCAGGGGCTTTCGGGAATAGTCATGCTCATGGCCCAGACATGCTGGAGGACGGCCCAGACACGCTGGAGGACGGCCCCGTCTCTTGACGGGGGCACCAGTCGCCTGGGGCTGGGGGCTCGCCTGGGGCCTGGGTCGGGTCTGGGCTGCAGGAGACCTGGTGGAGAGCGGCGTGCGATGGTTCACCACTGCTGCAGCTGCTGGGCGGTGCACGACGACAGCTGCTGGGTGGTGCACGACGGCGGCTGCTGGTGCCTCTACATGTGGAGCTGCTGCTGTGGCTAGCACCTGCAGCATTGGAGCCAGCACCTCCATCAGGGAATCCTCTGAACAATCCTCCAGGTACTTCACTGATGAAGCTGACCCAGTCGTGGGGTCACCCTGTATAGACCTTTCCAGTTCACTTGCCTCTATCTCTTCTAGTTCTGACACACACCCTTCCATATATTCCAACAGGTTGTTGAATGAGTAATCACACATCTCCTCGTCAAGAGCGCTTGATGGTTTGAATGAGTCCTGGTAGAAGCTTGGCTGAGTATCTTGGGGGTTATGTGGAATTTCTAGCACCTTGGAGCCAATATAGACATCTTCTCCGATGATTACTCCAGCAGGAAAATACTCCACTTTATTTTCCAATGCCCCTGTGGCAAGAGAAAGAAACAATTAGTCCAGTTATTTTAAGTGACTGGACTGATGTCATTCATGATCCACTTTCTATTAAAAAAAAGTACTTGGATATAAATTTGGTAGCATTCACACAAGCTGCTGTCATCTTCGGAACAAATTACAGACTGATAATGGTATGTTCCAGTTCATTAAAAAATTGATTAAAAGAAAAATAAACCAGCAGGGTGGGGGGTGGGGGTGGATGGGGTGAGGGGATGGGATGGGAATGGAGGATGGGGGGTGAGGATGGGTGGGGTGGGGGGAATGAGAGAGGAAGGAGGGAGGGGGGGGGGGAGAGAGAAAGATTGAGAGATGATTGATTGATCCATCATTATTTTCCAAAAGGAATTAATAAATTGGGGATAGCTGCCCATCTTCCAATTCAGCAGTGTTCAAACAAGCAAACAAATCCAATCCCAACCACCCACCCACTATCTCACCCAAAATTTACACAATGACAGTCACAAGAAATTCATGGTAACAAAATACCACAATTAATATAAAATCACTCTGAATTTAAAATAAGATGAGAAATTACCTAAGATAACTACTGCACAAGAAAAATGTGTAGTTTCAATGTAAAATTCTGCCAAGATTTCACAATTTTACAGATGATTAGGTTGTGTTCCGCATTGCAGCCCTTGAGTAAAATATGCAGTGTTTATATAAGTCAATCCTACTCCTAGGCTGTGGTATTATAAAGTTATGTACATAAAGATTTAAATGGTGGAATAAGTTTATCAAGTAATCAGGCACATCACAATTACTATTTTTTTCATTACACAACACATTTGTAAAATTGCAAATGCTAAATGAAAAGGCAAGATGTTATTTTTTTTCATTTTGTCATTTGTAGATCATGAACTATCAGTTATCATAAGCTTAAAGGCACTTCTATATAATGACTTCAGCCTTTTCAAGTTGGCATCACCTTACAAAATTGTTGATGCATAATTGATGCAATACACGAGCAAGGAAAAACATTTTGCAGGTTTGAAGATGGATGGATGGATAGTGTTTTACAGCCTATCAGCCTTTGTAGGCTATATAAGGCCATTAAGCACGAAGATCACTAGAACAGTTTAAAGTAAACACAAATCAAGTCACGGTGTCCCTATTTATTCACCTTACATGGTAGGTCAATTCTTACCCCAAACCCACAGGGTGAATGAACTGAGGAAGGCTCTTAAATGTCACTGTGGGATGGTTGGAGGGAGTGAGTGAGTGAGGGAGGGAGAGGGAGGGATAGAGAGAGAGAGAGAGAGAGAGAGAGAGAGAGAGAGAGAGAGAGAGAGAGAGAGAGAGAGAGAGAGAGAGAGAGGAGAGAGGGTGAGGGGGGGGGGGGGGGGGGGGAGGGGGGAGAGGGAGGGAGAGGGGGAGGGAGGGAGAAGGGGAGAGGGGGGGGGGAGAGATGGGGAGAGGGGGGGAGAGGGGGGGAGAGAGAGAAAGAGCAGCAGGAACTGGGGGGAAAAGTGAATTTAAGATCTGAACACTTCAACAGATAGCTATGAACCTTGCACAGAGATGACATGGCCCTTTGTAATAAATCAAGCTAGAATTAATGAAAGAATGAGGTAGGTCTTACGGCCTTTGTAGGCAATGGGAGGCTATTTATCATGATAATCATTAGAGTTATTTACATGTTGGGTTACCCTACTTATCTGCCTTTTGCTAATAACATACAACACAGTGGGTCCTTTCTTACCCCCAACACACTGGGGGAAAGAAACTGTCAGCTAATTACCACCACCAGTTTCAGCTTCCCACTTTATACTTACACATTTCTTCTTCATCAAAAATACTTGTATAGGATGGTTCCTTCATCCTTTCCTCTGTCTGTCAAGGAAAGAAAAACAAAATAATGAATGAATGAATGAATGAATGAATGAATGAATGAATGAATGAATGAATGAATACAAACTTGACAAGACATTATCTCTGCTACTTCTGCGCCTTCGTTTATTTTTTTTTTTTAATGCACGCTCCACTTGACACTATTGTCAGCAGATCTATCTTGGAGGGTGAATGGAATGAAATTTCGAACACCCTAAGAGTAAGAATGAGTAATTTTAAACTCATGAGTACAAGCAACACCAAGCGGTGTTCTCTCAGTCAGCAATCCCCAAATTACGGTGTCACTACGCAACAATCTCGTCTCTGAAAGTGCACAACTCGGATAATCTCATAGTCATGTGTAAGCCAAGCGAGTTTGTCAATCATGTGAAACCACGCCCACTCCCTCCATGCTGGTTTTCTTCCAACTGTGAAGCGACAGCCGTATGTAAGCGGCAGTGCCAACTCAACGGACAGTACATTCAAAGGCAGTCTTTAAAAGCAATAAACGATGAGTAGGAAAACAGTTTACTTCGATTAAACGGACGGTCAACAGTCCGACCTCCTTCCAACTCGCCTACAGGCTAGCGTACAGACTACAGCGAGCCAACATATGCCTCGATCGCCGGATTCTCAACCAGACCGAGACAATTCACTGCAGCGCATTTATTTCACACAGAGATTACATATTAACATGTAACATTTCTCATTCTTCGTTTCATTGGTGTCGAGTAAAAGAAATTATTTAGAAAACATCAATCAGGGTGACTGTCGTTTGAAACTTACACGAGTACTGCCTTCTATGTATGAACACGAGACACGCCGACATGAGCAAATGAATGGAGTAAACTGTCCATCAGCCTTTGTAACCTATGTAAGGCCATTATTTACTATATCTATTTAACAAGATTCTGTGCAAGCCAAGTTAGGATTTCTTAGTTATTCGCTGTACACAGTTCACGAAGGGAGACGCGCTGGTTAAATTCTAATCTCCGAAGTCCAAACCACAAGGGGGACCGACTCCCAAGAACCGGCGAAACGAATTCGGAATTGACACTCACACTGACACGGAAATTAAACTTAACAATATAATTCAAACTTACTTCAGGGCAAAGCAGGTAAGGTAGGATGTTAACCATGTCGACGGAAACCTCTGACACGCTCGGGATTGATGCCATGATCGACACAAAGTAGAACACGCAACTACACTCTGCATCACAAGTCTACTGCTCTGTATCTTACAAGGCTGCGGCACTCCGTTTTATACTCTGATGTATCATTACGCGAAAGTTACCTGAGCTTCATTTTATAAACTCAGTATGTTTCCTCCTAATGTTAAATAACACATACAAGTAATATATTTTCATATAAATATAACATGATAAAATGAACTGCCATGTCAATAAAAATGATGAATATACTAATCTAACTAAGAACTAATTTTTGAGGCGAAGTTGTGACTAGGTTTTCGCGGGAAAACTTCGCTCCGCCCCCTAAATATTTGATCGGCGTTACTAGTAACCAATCGAATGCAGGCAGATCGAGAAGGGGCGGAGGGGGTGGCTGAGAGGGGGTTCCCTCAATGGAGACGGAGGGCGAAAAGGGGGAATGGGGTGAGAAATGACTCTAGGTAGGCGGGGTTTGCAGGGTGAGGCAGGCATTTCTCTCTCTCTCTCTCTCTCTCTCTCTCTCTCTCTCTCTCTCTCTCTCTCTATTTTGCCTCAAGGGCTGAATGTAAGAAAGGCACTACTGCCTAATTCACTACCCTTGTAAAATAAAGTTCGTTCGTCCGTTCGTTCTCTCTCTCTCTCTCTCTCTCTCTCTCTCTCTCTCTCTCTCTCTCTCTCTCTCTCTCTCTCTCTCTCTCTCTCTCTCTCTCTCTCTCTCTCGGCCCTGGAGACACTACTGACATCCCTGTTGGCGTCACAGGAACCTACCTCCTGGAAAGTGGATGGTGAACATGGCAGTGTTGTGGTTGTGCTGAGATTTCGGCAGTGTGACAGTCAGCCATTAATCTCGAACGGGAAGGCAAGCTTTTGGAAGAAGAAGACTCCAGCACAGAGAAGACGTGACCAGCGGCGAGCAGAGGAGTATCAAGAGAAGGGTGAGCAGAAACGTGTTGATGCCTTTTCGAGAGCGAATGCGATTGAAGACGATGTTGCAAATACAAATGTTACTACTCATGTAGATGCACGAAATTCTCGTCCCCATGTGCCTGCTGAATACATCACCGACTCGACCGTGACCTCTGACCCCTCGAGCTGCGCCGTCCAGCCAGATGCAGC
>JAWQFJ010026609.1:62500-77500 GCA_034096865.1 Theodoxus fluviatilis | reverse complement strand
GACATACATAATCACTGTTATCCGTGCTCTTGCGTCGCCGTGCTTATAAGCCTTTTGCATGTTATCTAGAGCTTTCGAGAACGACAAGAATAAACTAGACTGTCTCGAAGCTGCACACAAAGACGTCACAAGACGCATCAAAAGGCTAGGGCGTCAAGGCTGCGTCATGTAACTAGGCAACACACTAAAAGATACCTTGACGCTATAGCAATTCCAGCACTTTCACAATGAATGTATCTTTGCACTCCTGAAGAAACTGATAATGATGTGAGATGATGATAGCGATGGTGATGGTGGTAACAATGATGAAGATGACGGTGACACACAATGAAAAGTTGACTCAATGACTTGTATTTCCCTTCTTGGAAACGAAAAAACCACCAAAGTTTAACTTTCCGTGCAAGACAGTCACATACATGTTTATGTACATGAGCAGTTTGAGTCTAGCAGCGGAACATTAACTTGACCACGTGGTGTGTGGTGCCCGAACTCTGGAGACAGGGGACAGAGGTCTCACCCTGAAGGCACGTGTCATTGTTTTTGCAGCGTGACCACAGAAGACAACACGTCCATGCCACACCTTGCTAGCCAGGTGTGTGCAGTCTAAGAACTAGGCGCTAATCTCAGCTTCCTTCTTATTGTCTTTCAGAGTAAGACAAAGTTTGCATGGTCGGGGAGAAGAATTTTGTGGCTGACCTGACATTGTTTGTAGGGGGGGGGGGGGGGGGGGGGAATAAACAAACTTGTCTTCTGTCGTCACCAAGGACTTTCAGTGTTGTCCTTTAGGACAGGGCAGACATCCACAGGAACCGTGAGACTACGGTTTTGCCCAGGTTGGATACTCCGTCCTTGAGAAAAGTCTGGAACGACTGATCAGTTTCATCCTGCAGCGACCAGGAGAGGCACCTTCTCCCTCACCCTCTGCAGACGAAGTCGTATGGTTATACAGAGGTCGGCTACCCCTGTCTCTTTTCTACTTGTTCCTCCTCCTGTCCGTCCGTCTGTCTGTCCGTCCGTCTGTCTGTCCGTCCGTCCGTCCATCCGTCCGTCCGTCCGTCCGTCCGTCCGTCCATCCGTCCGTCCGTCCGTCCGTCCGTCTGTCTGTCTGTATGTCTGTCTGTCTGTTTGTCTGTCTCTCTCTCTCTCTCTCTCTCTCTCTCTCTCTCTCTCTCTCTCTCTCTCTCTGCCTCTCTGCCTGCCTGTCTGTCTGTCTGTCTGTCCGTCTGGTTGGCTGGCTTGGTGATTCCCTCTGTGTGTGTGTGTGTGTGTGTGTGTGTGTGTGTGTGTGTGTGTGTGTGTGTGTGTGTGTGTGTGTATGCGTGCGCGCGCGCTTACCTGCCTGCCTCTCAAGTTATGTACCCATCCGTCTATATCAAGCACCTGTTTTACAGATGTGATAAATAAAGAGCTGACCACCCTGGAGGAGTTGCAGGTGGTGAAACTGATAAATAGCTTTGGGACTTAGTAAATAACAAAAGTCACTCTGCACAGGACGCCCCAGCCACAGGAAAGCTACCACCTGCTATCAAAACCGCAGCAGGTTGTCATCTTCCGCCTGAGAACGGGACATAACAGACTGAACCAGCATCTTCACAAAAAGATGCATGTTGTGCCCTCCCCTATGTGTCCTTGTGGAGAGGCAGAACAGGACAAGGCCCACATCCTACAGGACTGCGGGAGCCTCCGGTTGCTGAAGGCAGAGATTTGGCCAACGCCGGAGTCCTTGCACAACAAACTGTATGTGCCAGTGGGTGCACTGCAGAGGACCACTGATTATATTTCAAGATCTGGACTCTAAGTGTGATCGGCGATCGAGAAGAAGAAAGACGAAAGTCATCAGTGGTGCCTCAACAAACCATCTCAGGGTTAAGAGACTGAACTGAACTGAACTGAGAACGAGGAAGATGGGACTGAGGGAACTAATTGGAGAGAGTAGCCAGCGAGATGGATATATGCATGTGAACTCCCCGTTTCTCCAGAGATTCCATGCTTCCTGGGGTAGAGGTCTCACAGACCCCTGGTGCCTGGAGGAATTTTGTTGTGGACAGCGGGGTCTGGGACGCTTTTCTACACATTGCTGACGATAGTCAGTCGGTGCCAATCCCTGGAGGGAACCAGACATGCTTGACTCCCGTCATTGCCTGGACGGCTGGCGGTGGTTCAGTGGAGGGGAGGCAACTCCTGAGAAAACTTCCTCGCCAGAAGAATGATAAACACACCCTCCTGGGGCCTAAGATCTCCTGACCTGAGTCTACAGACGTCATCAGTGATGAGTAGACAATGAAACCTGTCCTCCCTCTGTCCCCATGTGTTTTCTAATCCTCTGATGAACTTTGGCAAGAACTGAACTCTCTCTGACACTGAGAACTCTGTGTATAGTGAACATTGAACTCTCTCCTTTTCATCCATGAATGAAGATGAACCATTATTGTGACTTTATTAAGAATTGATACTGGCTGGTCATTTTAAATTTTGCTAATCAATGAAGAAGTAATTTAGGATTTGATTTTGCATGTTTTGCATGAAGATTCTGGTGATCTGAATTAAATAGAAATTTGACATACTATCCAACTCCGTGTCTTCGTTGAGAAAGCAAGGCATGCGAATGAATGAGAAAGAGAGGTAGTCTATCTCCAAAATAGACAACAATGTTGCAACCCTCTGCGTCTCCAACAGCACAGACACCACATCGTCAATGGGGAGATTGCATCACCGGATGAAATTAGTTCTTCCCAATATCGAGAGTGATCAGTATACACTCCCGTGGCTCTTGTCAAAGACTTGGTGACAATCTTCAGAGACTGTAGACGGTTTGTATCTAGGCAACTTCGGCACCATTTGGTGCTTTGTAGCCTTACTCAGCCTTTGCACCGCGTGGTGAAATCGAGCACGCCTTCTCCACGTGGTCTAGAGAAGGCGTAGAGGAACGCGAGCATAGTAACAGAAAACACGGCGCTGATTGGCTCAACTCCGGCAAACGCCCTTCCATTGGCTGTAGACCGGAAGCCCCTTTGCAGGCGGTTCAGAGTTCTGCTAAAAATAGCTGGATTAAATTTTGCGCATGGTTACTCAAAAAGAATTCGATGAAGAGCGTTTGGAAAGTAGGCGACGTGAAAGCGATTCCAAACAGACTGTTGACTCTGCCAGAGCTTCTTAGATTATAGGGAAGTCAGATGCAGAGGTGACGGCGCGAAGGTGAACTGCGGTACAGCTGGCCTTGAAAGACTGGCTATTCACGGTGCGCAGTGGGTTTTGTCCCAGAATGGCAACACACCCACAGGTCTCGGGCCCCTCAGCATGAATAGGTCAACACACTTACACAGCAACTGTTTGGTTACTCCAAGTGGACTTGGTAATGTGACTTTGCCCTGGCTGTTGGACGCTACATCCCCAGTACAACCATCCAGTGTACTGGGCGCTGTTCACAAGCAGTAAATGTCTGATTGCTAATCGTGTAGACTATCACATTGTGCTTTTCTGAATCAGTGAGTGCGCTGTCGTTCCGCAGCAATCGGTGTCTGCTCATTGCCAAGACAAAGGTTTCTAATAGACTAATAGAGATAAACACAACAAGATTGTATCATACTCTTCGGTCTTTTTTCTTTCTACTAACCTACTATGTACGTGAGGTTCTCCTCCTCCTCCCCCCCCCCCCCCCCCCCCCCCCCCCCATTCCAGTCAAGACGATTCAGACGTTGTAACATGCAGAGACACATAATCATTTAATTTCCATACACAATCGAACACAATGTAGGAAACATAAATGGATATGGACACACAGAGATACATTCAATGAGTAGATTTCTTCAGCCAGACATTGCGGTTCCTGATACCGAGAGAAGAGTCAAATGACGAGAACGAGCATGAATTGGAAATGGGTATGTCCTCACATTCAGCAGTGCATGCTGGGATGTCAGCAACTGGTTAGAGTGGCTTAACGTTGATTAACTAGGTCGTGACAAGGATGGAGGGAGGGAGGAAGTGAGTTTATCGGCCTGTCAGTCTTCGTAGACTATGTAAGGCCATTAATCACGAAAAATCATTAAAGCTCATTAGAATAAGAGCAAGTCAAGTCACTATTTCTCTAGTTATTCGCCTCCTCCGAATTGCGTAGGGAGACACGGTGGGTCTATTATCACCTCCAACCCACAGGGAGACACGGTGGGTCAATTCTCACCCCCAACCCACAGGGAGACACGGTGGGTCAATTCTCACCCCCAACCCACAGGGAGACACGGTGGGTCAATTCTTACCCCCAACCCACAAGGAGACACGGTGGGTCAATTCATGCACCCAACCCACAGGGAGACACGGTGGGTCAATTCTTACCCCCAACCCACAAGGAGACACGGTGGGTCAATTCATGCACCCAACCCACAGGGAGACACGGTGGGTCAATTCTTACCCCCAACCCACAGGGAGACACGGTGGGTCAATTCTTACCCCCAACCCACTGGCGGATCGCGACTAGGCATTGCTTCAAGGACAGAGGCACTAAAACAGCCTGCACCAGACTCTCAGTCAAATAACCCCTCCAACCCAGTCCTTGCTTCCCCATCTCCACCGGCACCTCCACTCCCACCCACCCAGCCACCCCCCACCTCCACCTCCACTCCCACCCACCCCAGCCACCCCCCACCTCCACCCCCCACTTCCTCTCCCTCTCTCTGCGAAATGGGAAGGTCTACTAGCTACTTAGCTGCGATCATTAAATACAAATGCTCCAATTATAGCCTGTTTAATGGCTACAAAATAACATGTAAATCATATACACAGACAGCGAAGACAGTCAATGATTGAGGCCCCTCGGCAGTTGATACATGGGGCTGGCTGATGCCCGTCACATATGTTGCTTTCATAACGTCCTTGCTGACAGTGTGCAAGTACCACAGTAGCCAATAATTCTCCATAGAGACTATCCTCGCTTAATTAAGTACCCACAGCCGTTTCCTTCAATATTTCATCTGATCTTCTGAAACACTTTCAGCAGCATGACAACTTTTCCAAACCGTCCACTCACGTTTGACCTTTAACCTGGCTCTCATTCGACCGGTCAAATCATTTATGAGCAATTTTCCCTCATCACTACACCAGTCAGAACCGGTTATACACGCGCCGGTTGTTACCCAGGCAAGCTCCATCACTCCAACGAACCTCAGTACAGTCAGGCCACAGCCTACACAGGAGGAACAGTTTAGAGAGCAGACAGCCACTGAGACTTCCACGTCGATGGATGCCCTACTTTTCGCTCCTAACGTGACTAACTGAGCTGACCGTGGGACAGATAAAGGACTGGGGTAGAGGGAGACAGCAAGCAGTCAGCTGCTGCCTACCCCCCGCCCTGTAATCCTCAGCCAACTGTTGCAACGCCCCCTGCCGATCGAAGCGCCGTCTGGCCCGGCGAGAAGGGTAGTCTACACGATATGTGCCCATACTACGTGGCACCGCCGGCTCTGCTCACGTGGATACCACGTGGCTGGTGATGCAATGCTCTCATTTGGCCTTGCCTCAGAGCCCTGTAAGAGTAGCTGTCCTGATCGAGCGTGATTGGGCCATTCTAGAATGCGGGTGGGAGATGGGTCCCTGCTGGAAGTGTGGACTTACACGGGCCTGTGAGGGTGCCACGTTTCAAGTGCAATGTACTGTTTGACAAAGTAATGAGAGTGGCCGTGAGTTCCGACTGTGTGACAAAACTCCATGCGTGTTCTGTGTGTGTGTGTGTGTGTGTGTGTGTGTGTGTGTGTGTGTGTGTGCGTGCCCGTGTGTGTACTGTCTGTCTGTCTGTCTGTCTGCCTGCCTGCCTGCCTATCTGCCTGCCTGCCTGCTTGCCTGCCTGCATGTCTGTCTGTCTGTCACCAACACAGCCACCACACTACTACTACTGCTGCTGCTGCTGCTACTGCACAACTACTACTATGCTACTACTAGCACAACTATCACTACAACCACTACTACTACTACTTCTACCACCACCATCGCCACAACCCCACCCCCACTACTACTACTTCTACTATTACCACTACTACTAATACTGCCACTAACACCTCTACTACTACTACCACCACCACCACCACTGCTACTACGACCACATTACTACTACTACTACTACTACTACCACTATTATTACGACCATTCATACTACTACCACTACTACTATTCGTACTACTACTGCTCCTCCTACTATTATTACTACTACTACTATTACTACTACTTCTATTATTACCACCATTACTACTACCACTACTACTACAACTACTACTATTGCCACCAGTACTACTACTACTACTACTACTACTACTACCACTACTACTATTGCCACCAGTACTACTGCTACTACTACTACCACTACGACGACGACTACTACTACTACTACTACTACTACTACCTACTACTACTATCACCACAATAACTACTACTACTACTACTACTACTACTACTACTACTACTACTACTACTACTACTACCATAACCACTATCCCTACCACCAGAACTCGGGTTGTGCACTTAGTCACCTGCAGCTGGGGAGACGAGGGTTCAAGGTTTCGCCCACAGAAGATCAATGTAAGAGTTCCTCTTTGCTCGGCTCCCTGCACCGCACCTTGGAATCGCTGCCTGGGGGTCTTCTATCGTCTGTCAGTCTGGTCAGCAGACGGGTCAGTCTGTGCTGAAGTCAAGTGAGAACATGGTCTGACTGAGAAACAGTCACGGTACAACTACTAACAATTAAGGTGTGATCCATCTCACTCAGACTTCTGATCCCATGTACGCGTCGTACAAGAAAGAGCAACCGACTGGCGAGGTCAGCCACAGCGGAAAAGTGCAACCGGGCTAGTCATCTGAGTGCAGTTTCAGTACAAATTATTTTTTCCTCCACCCCAACGCCCATCCCCCAACCCCTCCACCCCAGTCCAGTCCTCCTTCCCACCCACCCCAGCCTTCAGACATAAGAACGGAGGCCCTGCAGGTGTACAGTGCACATGCGTACGCTTAACCTTGCCGTCGTGACGATTGTCTAGACGCGGGGAAGACTGTGGTCACGTGATATCTGACGTGGAGGTCACAGCCGCCGGCACGCTCTGTCTGCAGCCATCGCATAGCGTAGCTGTGTGGGAGTGGAGCGTGTGTGTGTGTGTGTGTGTGTGTGTGTGTGTGGGAGTGGAGCGTGCCTGTGTGTGAGGCCTGCCTGCCGTGTGCTCGTGTCGGCGTGTGCAATAGCCCGTTGTTTGAACAGGATGTGTGTCTAACCCAGATGTGACTCGGGGAAGGAGAGACAGTTTTTTTTTTTAAAGGAGCTTGTTGGAAGACGCACCCACATAAAGTGCAGGACACACAGCGTGCACGAGAAAAACTGGCTGGAATAAAACGGATAGGAGGGTCATATTTTAAGGAAGGATGGAGAGAACAGGGGGAGGTGAATAACGGTGTGCGGGAGGGAGGACTGACGTAGGGCATGAGAAGCAGTAGATATTAAATAGAGCTAACATTGTCCAGTTTACAGTCTAATCCTGAGAGGACAACGTCCTGCCCAGGACAGGCAGAGCCAGCGAAAACTGAAGGACGAATAAAAATGACGGTCGCCTTCTATTGATCTGGAAGGTAGACGAGGGCAAAGATGGGATCTGTGACGAGGGCTAGCGTTGGAAGTAGAAGGGGACTCAACCATGCAAGTTATGCCGCGTTCCAGCCTCGCTATGGCGGCGAAGGGAATTATGATGTCACAGGGCTATTTTCAGGCATGGCTGAAGTTTCTCAATGAAACTCTCGGCAGGCCTGTGCTCTGCCCGTTGTTGCTTTCCCGCCAAAATCGCTTGGCAGCTTTTCACTCTGGTGTGTGTGACCTGACCTTTCCTTTGTCCGTTCTAGTTCCTCCCTTCCACGCCATAGCGACATAGCGACGGGTGGGACTGGTGAGATTGGCTGTGGAAGACGACAGACGTTCTGATTCAGAACTTGTTGCTTTGGATCTGGTGGAAAATAGAAGTAGAAGCAGAGATCACCCTGACCCTGCTGCTCTCAAGTGTCAGAGCTTCGGTGGACGAAAATGGTGTGCCGATGTTGAAATTGGACGTGGTGGTGTATTGGTGTTGGTGGTGATGGTGTAGTGATGATAATGCAGTAGTGGTGGTGGTAGTGGTAGAAGTAGTAGTAGTAGTAGTACTGGTAATAGTAGTGGTGGTGGTAGTGGTAGTAGGAGTAGTGGTAGGATCAGTGGTGGTGGTGGTAGTAATAATGTGATAGTGGTGGTGGTGGCAGTTATAGTAATATTGGTGGTGATGGTGGTAGTAGTAATAGTTATGGTAGTGCATGGTTGTAGTAGTTATAATAATAGTGGGAGTAGTAGCTATAGTAGTAGTTGTTGTTGTAGGAGCAGTAGCAGTAGCAATTTCAGAAGTAGCGGTAGAAATTGTAGTAGTAGCAGTGGGTGGTGGTAGTGGTAGTGGTGGTAGTGGTGATGGTGGTAGTAGTTAGAGTAGTACTGGTAGTAGCAGTAGTAGTTGTTGTAGAAATAGTACAAGTAGCAACTGTAGTAGTAGAAGTAGAAATAGTAGCAGTAGTAATTGTAGTAGTAGCAGTAGTGGTGGTGGTGGTGGTATATATACTAGACACAATAACTTCAGTGACTCTCACTCTGAACATTCTGCAATGTGAATGTGATTGCAAAGGCGGGAAGGCCAGAGGCACGGTGGAAAGGTGGGGTGGAAAGTGCAAGGCAGAGATGCGGTGCACGACACGATAACATCAAGGTAGTCAGTCCAGGCACTGGCCCTGCCTTTACCCTGGGGGAAACGGGGGAAAGGGACACCACTGGGCACACATCCAGGGGAGCAGCCTTATCTGAGTCCCATCTACAGGCTCCCCAGGTGGCTGTGCAGTTGTGGGGAAGATGTGCTTTGATCAGGCAGTCGTGGTGCAGTTGGCAACCTTCAGAACGCAAAGAGGAGAGTCAAGCCTCCGGGCTGTTGTATCCGTGCGCTCCAACTCTCCAGGGTGGCACTCCAGCTTCGTAGTGGAGTTGCAAACTGGACAATGGTCTGTGCAAGTCACGCCCCCCTTTCATCTGCCAACACTCAGGGCCAGTGGTTGGGGCAGAGACACTATATACAGTGGGGTTTCTAGTTGGGGCAGAGACACTGTATACAGTAATAATAATAATAATCATCATCATCATCATCATAATAATAATAATAATAATAATAATAATAATAATAATAATAATAATAATAATGTGTGGATTTATAAAGCGCCTTACCAATGAGTTAAGACATGCTCAAGGCGCATACATTCACAACCATTTCAATATACAATAACAGTCAATCACCTCAAACACAACTTAATAAACTTAATAACATAAGAGTCAGACATTCACTTCAGACATTCGACAAACTGATGTACAGCGTCACCGCTAAACCATGAAACTGGGGAGCGGGGGAGGAGGGACAGGAGGGGGGTAGGGGGCATAGGCAAGCTAGTTCTAAGAGAACAGTGAGGGGAGGAAGATGAGAGAAAGAGAGAGAGAGAGAGAGAGAGAGAGAGAGAGAGATTGATTGATTGATTAAACTTTATTTTTCAAGGGAAATACATGAATTAGGCATAACTGCCTATCTTACATCCAGCCCTTGTTAAAAACAAGAAACAAACAAATCCAATACCATCCCCCACCCCTACCCACCCACCCACACTCTATCCCACACAAAATTTACACAATAACACAGGTTACAACCAATTCATGGTAACAAAATACCACGTTGAAAATAGCCACAGAGTGAATTTAGAATAAGATGAAAGTATCTAGGATGACTGCATAAGAAAAGGATGTAAAATATGTAGAGAGAGAGAGAGAGAGAGAGAGAGAGAGAGTGAGAGAGAGAGTGTGTGTGTGTGTGTGTGTGCGTGCGTATGTGTGTGAGTGTGTGTGTGAGTGTGTGTGTTTTTTACAACGCCGTGCATACTGACATCACACAACCTACGACAATGAAATTAGCCACAGACGAATGTCACAGTCTGTCTTGGTGAGGAATAGGAACCACGTATGAGTCCCAAGGACGTTTTTTGTGTTCTTCCCTCATTCCTCTCTCCCTCTCTTGTCTATCATTTTCTCTCCGGACACTCGGTTGTCTTTTCCCATACTTCAGTGTAGCGGATGTAGCTAGCTAGTTCTGTCATATATCTGAGACTTTTAGTTTCATGATAGATGACCCGTGTCAGTTTCACCGATGCTGGCACACGGTTCCACGTAGGCAGGCACACAGACGTGACAGAGCCACCGAGCTTGACACCCTTGCACAAGAGGCAGGAATTCTGGTTGCCCAACTCCAGGATACGCGGGCAGGAACTCCAAGTGGACATGTAGTGCCAACTTCCGTAGCCCGTGACTGCGGCCAGTCTAGTTGGCACAGATGGCTGTCTGGCGCTGATGATAAGAATTTCCATGCGTCAATGAAGTAAGTGAAAAACTTGAGATTAATCTACGTTGACGTCAGTCACTGACAACCAACATGGCGGCCGTCGGAAGAACTATGATCATTGTGACCTCGAACACTCTCGTGGGTCAGTGTCAGTGGCAGCTTCATCCACTGTTTTGTGCATTTCATGCTCGCGCTTGACTAGCTTCTCTGAACCATTTCTATTTTCTGTCAAGTAATAAGTTTCCTAGTGCATCGTCATTCCCCGGCGGCATTATCCTTATGCCCTGCATGAATGATCAGAAAATACTAATTAACATTTCTCCCGTCCCAGGACTTGAACCACGGAACTGCACCTCGCACATTATCAAACGCCAAAGCTTGCTCGTCTAAATCCGCCCGTAAAAAACAAGAAGGGCAAAGCCCATACGACTCACATGCTTGACCTTGACCTTTATATGACCTTGACCTTCAGGTGACCTTCAAGGTCGAGGTCAAACAACTAAACCTACCAATGACATCATACACAAAGAAATGCTTTACACATTTTTCCTACCAAAATACATGTGACCTTGACCCAAGGTCAAGGTCATCCAAGGTCATGCAACACAAAGCTGTTAATTCAAGACATAGGAAGCACAATGGTGCTTATTGGCACTTTCTACCATGAGATATAGTCACTTTTAGTGGTTCACTACCCCATTTTGGTCACATTTCATAAGGGTCAAAGTGACCTTGACCTTGATGATATGTGACCAAATGTGTCTCATGATGAAAGTATAACATGTGCCCCACATAATTATTAAGTTTGAAACAGTTATCTTCCATAGTTCAGGGTCAAGGTCACTTCAAAATATGTATACAATCCAACTTTGAAGAGCTCCTGTGACCTTGACCTTGAAGCAAGGTCAACCAAACTGGTATCAAAAGATAGGGCTTGCTTTGACCTATATACCACTTGTAGCTAAGGTCGCCATTCTCAATAACGTGGGAGAAAATTGGGAAAATGTGAAAAATGACTGTTTTTGAGACCACATTTATGGCTCCTGTGACCTTGACCTTGAAGCAAGGTCAAGTCACTATGTATATTTTTTGAGGCCTTGTCATCATACACCATCATGCCACATTTGGTGTTGATAGAGTTAATAGTCTCCGAGAAAAATCCAACGTTTAAGTTTTTTACGGACGCCCGCCCGCCCGCCCGGACGGACGGACGGACGGACGGACGGACGACACGGCTCAGTACATAGACTCACTTTTGCTTCGCATGTGAGTCAAAAAGGGTTTTAAATATGCGAGTAGAAGCTGAGAAACTGATTGTGCACTCATTAGCGTGTGATAGAGGCCCACACAGATCAATACTGTTTAATAGAGTTCAACTTTTAGCGAATGCGGAACCTAGATTTTACAATAGGTGATTGTCCTAGAAGCAGCAGAGTGAGAACACTGAAGAGCGATGTGTGTTGCTGCTGTCTGCTTCCTTCTGCCCTGCGGCACGAGGCTCTCCCACTTCCTCGCTCCATTTCGATGCCTTTGGATGAGAAGGTATACATTTTATTTACATGACATTGCGTGGTGAATGTCTAGCATCGCTCCTCGGGCCACATTGTTAACAAACATTATCATTACTGAGACCAGCACTGCAAAATGCCGAGGAGTGTACGCAGATACACATGCCTTTACAGACGTCGACTATACTGACAGACAAATGATCGAGGACAGTGCAAAATCAGCGCAAAGCAAACACAACCGACACATGTGTCTTATTAATGACCACAGCGAGTATTCTGGTGTGTAACTTTTAAACAAACGAGGAGAAAACTCGGCAGTCCGAAGTAATCCCATTCTGATTCAGTGTAAACTACATTCTTCACGCACAGCTACACACTTCCTGCCACTTTGTTGCCTGAGCCAACCATCGAGGTTGGGCTTGGAAAAAGGCGGGAAGTTTTCGTCATTCCTATATTTAGATCAGAAGGCGGGAACAGAACCACGATAGCTATGGAGGGGCGAGTGCCTGTCAACAATCCACAAACCTTCACCCTTTTCAGAGAGGCAAGCCACAGTAGGGGAGAAGGGGGGTGGGGGGGGTGGGGGGGTGGTGAAAGGGTGGGGGGTGGTTCCGGTCCCTCAATCTCGCGTTCCTCTCTCTCTGGCTCAGAAAGGAGGTCACCTTTAAAAGGGACGCCAAAACAGCGTCCTCCTCTTAATTTCTCTAGATAAGACGGATGAAAACGACTGGTGCCATTTCTGTCGAGAGTCGAGATGGCTGTGATGTGAGCCTAGGTGTTCCTGGGGGTGGGGTCCTACAACAGAAGATGCTTTGCTTAGTTTTTATTTCTACAACGTTCTACCAGTGGTGAGCAATGATGGAAGACTACAGTCTAGTCATGCTCTAGTTTGCACTGATCGTGTGACTCCTCCTCCTCTTCCTCCTCCTCCTCCCCCCACCACCACCCTCCCTCCTCCTCCTCCTCCTCTCCTCCTCCTCTTCCTCCTCCTCCTCCTCCCCCCCCCCCCACCACCACCACCCCTCCTCCTCCTCCTCCTCCCCTTCCTCCCCCCTCCCCCTCCTCCTCCCCTTCTCCCTCCCCCTCCCCCTCCTCCTCCCCCTCCCCCTCTTCCTCCTCCCCCCCTCCTCCTCTTCCCCCTCCTCCTCTTTCCCCCCCCCCCTCCTCCTCCTCCTCCTCCTCCTCGATCCTCACTCTAATCCTCCTCTTTTTACTCCTGCTGCTTGCTTCCCCCTTTCTTCCCCCTCTTGCTGGGATGGGCACGCTGAAGAATGTGAGGGTGGAGGATTTGGGATTGGGGGGGGGGGGGTCGGGGGGGGGGGGGGGGTCGGGGGGCGCGTGTGGAAGTTATCAAAGAAAACTGATATGAAAAGTCTTGGATATGGCGGCCAATCCACGCCTCGTGGTTTTCTCCCACTCTGCATGGGGATTGAAACTTGCAGACGGCTGACACTTTTCATAATGACGGTCGTTATTGCCCACTGAAAGCAACACCTCAAGACGCCCGAAGGCGGTGCATGCATTCGCGTCACAGGGGGCAAGGTGATTGCAGGCTGCACGTGCTGTCTCCGTAATTGTCCGTTTGCGCACGCTCTCTGCACTCGTTGCCCTGGAAACCTCGCTCTGCTTTATCGCGTCGCCCTGGGGGTCCCTGCATGTCAGCCTTGATTGGGAGAAATTGATTGAAGGAACTTACTTAGCGCAACTGCATCAATTTGTCCCAAGATGGCTGAGAGCGACTGGCTAATGGATGATTACTGCACAAAATGTGTGTACACGTTCCGAAAAAAAGCAAACACCGAAATGAACTTAATTACAGTGTCTTGGTGACGCTCATTGATAAGGAAAGGAGGGGGTGGGGGTCGGGGTGGGGGTGAGGGTGGGGGTGAGGGTAGGGGTAAGGGTGGGAGTCGGGGTGGGGGATGGGGGTTGGGGAAGGAATAGGGGTTGGGGAAGAAATAGGGGTTGGGGTGGGGATGGGGGTTGGGGAAGGAGTGGGGGGGAGGGGGGAAGGGGGTTGGGGGGTAAGGGGGGAGGGCAGTAGAAAGAAAGCTGGAGGAATGCACATGGAGATTGTTCTTTTCGGTTGCCTAGAGGCAGTTTTTACCATACATAGTTTTAGTGGGTGCTGTACTTGATACCTCTGGGAAGGACAGGTTTTTCCCTCGGTTCTATAATTAGTTAGCAAGATAACTCCAAAAGTTCAAATAGAATCAAAATAAAATTTGGTGGAAGGTCAGGGTCCGAGCAAGACGTTTGTCACAAAACGCAGATACATTAACGCGGCCGGATAGCATAACTCCCCGGGCGTGCGAAGTCAGTAGCGTCTCCACTGACAGAGCAATGTTTAAACGGACTATAGACTCATGGACATGCGCAGAACCATCCATTTCGATGAACCAAATATTTCGATTTCACAACGCCTGCTACAAAAAACAAAGCCAAATACCCCCATTATTGCAGCAAATCATTTTATTACACATTACACCGTAAATTTATTCACAAACATGATCGGAACGCATCAGAAACGCGTCGACAAACAGGCAGTTTTACATGTCTCTAAGCGGTGTGATTACTTCCCTTGATTCACCCATATTCCTTCTCGCTTGAGGGCGCAACGTGTCTCGATCCTCACAACAATGAGCTAATGAACTATCTCTGTGTAACCTATAATCTTTGCTAAAATGACCTGAACTGCCCGTGGAGGAGAACGTGTGGCCCCCTTGGTGGAGGATTGCGCTCTCTGGGTGCGCTCAAGTCTAATTAGGTGACCGTGACGGATGAAAAAGTAATTACCGTGCACGCCATTGAGCGAAAGGGTCCATAGACTTTCATGCACATGTGGCTGATTAAAAACAATGCTCCAACCTTTTTCAACCTGATGCTTCAATCGATCTTGCCCTTAAGTGCACCGAGTCGTCTGAGGAAGGCCTTGGGTGCTAAATTCCGTCAGTCACACCCACTCGCGTCACTGTTTAGAAGCGGAGACGTTATTTTTTTGAGTAAAGAATCAGGTCAATTTGAAAGGATCTTTTGACATGACAGAGCCTGTGGGCGGTCCTTCTGTCCCCTCCCACAGAAGCTCT
>JAWQFJ010026609.1:50000-57500 GCA_034096865.1 Theodoxus fluviatilis | reverse complement strand
GAATTAATGATGGATTGATGGGGAACAGATGGGTGAATAAAGGGAAAGGGATAACGCATTGCAATAAGAGATAATTCATGCATGCATGCATGCATGCATGCATGCATGCATGCATGGTTGGATGGATGGATGGATGGATGGATGAAGTGATGGATGAGCAATTTATGGAGACTGATTTATTTAGTGTATTTAATGGGCTTTTATATGTATGTTTTGTTACTGATGATAAGAGAGTAACTACGTGAAAACCTTTTGTGATCTAAAAAGAAACAGACAATTAACTACGCTGTATAACATCTCGCTCAGAGGATGGCAGTTTGCAGATAGTCTCCTACTGAAGGTGGTTCGTCACGTCTGGGTCATTCTATCCAGAGCCCATCCCTTCTCTACCTCCCTTCACCACCACACCCTCACCTATTCCTCTCCCCCTCCCCTTTTCATTCCTCCTCCTCCAAGTGACTAAGAAATGTGAGAAGTGCACATGAGAGTCTCTTTCCCCTTTGTCTTTGTCTCTCTCTGTGAGAAAATTGCATTTGAAGTTCTCATTCCTGACCGCTGGTGTCTTCCTCCCAATTTTTAAACTATAAGAGACCTATTTCCCCCCAGAAATAAAGCATATGGTCGTATTTTACATTGAAATTTACTACAAAGTGAGATGAAAAACATATTTTCGGCCATATTGAACACAAATGGCTTTAAAAAAACTAGGTACTGCTACCGTAACCACCTGGTCATAGGACTACAATTGTTATCACTCCAGGACAGTTTCAACTCTGTGCAGCATGCAGCCGACGACGACTGGCGGCTCTCAAGTTGAATTTTACCCATTTCCAGCGCCTGTTTGAGTCCATTTGCGAGACAACAGGCTCCCCAGCTTTGGAATAGGTGAGTTTGCCACTCCATGTGCCAGTGACAAAGGAGACAGACCGCCACCAGTTAAAGACACCTGCGTCTGTGCTCTTCATGCATCTCCGAGAGGAGGACAGGTGTCCGCTTACTAAGTTCAGCTACTAGTACTAACTGGGCCTAAAGTAACCCGTGAGCTTCGAGTGTATCGACTGGCTCACGTCGGATTACGGATAACGCCTCTGAATTCTTCCAAGCCGACACTCCATCTGATAGCCAGCCCTGATAGCGTCCCAAATGTTGAAGAGCACCGCTCGACATGATGAGACACCGCTGACCGCGTTTTCTGGGAGCGGACGCTGTAAAGGACACTGAGGGCTGAGAACCATTCGAACTTCTTGTACTCGGATCAAAAGTCGAGTGCGATCACAGCCGCCCTATCCCTTGCTCTATATGTATTCTTCATTATCTGCACCCACTGGCCTCAGGTACTTCCGCGCTTGTGGGTGAAGTGTAGGGTTGGGTTGGCGTCCTCCATGGTGGCAACGGTGTGGGGTTTTGGGTGGTGAAGGCAGGAATTACTGTAGTGAAAATGATTTGTCAACCTTGGCAGCGCTCAGCTTGTTTGGTTCGTCACCGGAAGTGAAAAGTAAGGTTCTTTGCACCCGTCTGGGTCGTAAGAGCCAAAATAACTTGTGACGTGGCGAGTTTGACATGGTGTATATGTGTGTTTTTATGGCAGGGTCAATGTGTGCGCGCGCGCGCGCGCGTGTGTGTGTGTGTGTGTGTTTTTTTTCTTTGTTATGGCATAATCAGTGTGCCTTCACACAGGTGAGGTGTGTACGTAGGTACGTTTGTGTGTGTGTGTGTGTGTGTGTGTGTGTATATATGTGTGTGTTTGTGTATGTGTGTACGTGTGTGTATGTGTGTGTTTGTGTATGTGTGTACGTGTGTGCTTGGTGTGTGCTTAGGTGTGTGTATTGCTTACAAGATGAGCATCTGCTTTCCACTGAGGCGATATCGAACGTTTGAGGATGGAAATGTACAGAAAATTAACATCGATGCCTGGATCCGGTGTACAGGGCTTGTGCACTAGAACCTTTTACGGATCAGCTCATCCATCACAGTGAAAATAAAATGTCCTCCAGTAGTCAGGCTGGCCAACGCGTCGCCTGGAACAGGTGATTAAGCTTGCAGTACGTAACTTGCCGTGTTGCTCCCGATTCTGGACAAGCAGCCATATGATTTTCCAACCAGCAGTCCTCCTTTTTGCTCTTGTCAACGCCACGAAGCGACGCAATAGGTCATCAGCCCTGCCTGTCTCAGCATGCTTGATTTTCGTACTTCACAGTACCTGTGTCTCCCTCTCTTCCTTCCTCGTCACGTCCTCGTTGCTCTTTTTTACATCTTGTCGTCAACTGTTCCTCGTTTTGCATGTACCCCTCGCCTGTGGAGTCTGTTCTAATCTTGCCTCGCTTCAGTGGACACAGCCCTATTTCCTCCTCTGACGCAAGCGTGGAGTTTAGATGAGATCTCAAGCGAGGAAGCGGGTTAACAACGGCTTTGAAACGCGACGCAGTCGCGCTAGCTATTTTCCACATAACGGGACCGTTCTGACGAATTCAGTGCCGGCTCGAGGCTTGAGACGCTGGGGGGGGGGGGGGGGGGGGGGGGGACTGAAAAAGCATATTTTGTCACGTCCCCTGCGTGACAGAACTCGTCTCGACAGCGGAGCGATGAGGAAGAATAGGGTAACGGCGGTGCGAGGGTGAGATTGCTCGAGTCTTTATCGGCAATATCGTTGGACGTCCAACCTTTGTCCCTCCTCCATCGAAACCATAACCTCCCCGCCAGCTCCACACACACGCACACAAACACATTAGATTATTCATCTTGAAAAGTGACCCGCTCAAGATGCTTGTGAGAACAAGAACAGACCCTTTAACCCCTATCCCCCATCTCCTCCCCTCCGTCTCCTGTCGCCAAATGCAATCCCCGCGAGATAGGCAGAGGTTATGCACGCAACGAGGCAACGGACAGAACAAGCAGGCAACTAATGCTGAAATGGTCGTTATCACCAAAATTTCCGGACACTGTATCCGCGTTTCAAATCTCGGCATTTCTCGCGAGAACGGACATTTATAAACGTCGTTTAGCTTAAGATTACACCCGAATCACGCGGACCGTTAAGGTGCATGGAGTACAGTATCGCCGAGCAAGACGTTTGTCACAAAACGCAGATACATTAACGCGGCCGGATCTTAGCATAACTCCCCGGGCGTGCGAGTCACGTGACTGTAAGGCCGAGATTTCAAAACTCGGTACAGTGTCTGGAAATTTTGGTGATAACGACTCTTTCAACGCAACTAATAGGTGGGGAGTGGGGGAATGCGGGAGTGAGAGGTGGGGGTGGACGTGGGGGTAGAGGGAGGAAGACAACCATTTCCAGCACTACAGACAGACAAATAGTCAAATAAAGAGAGACGACATCAACTTAAACAATATGATGCGGATTTGGTCGGTAGATGAGATTCAGACACTGCCCTCGCAAAGGGAGAAAGGAGGTAGTGGTGGGTAGGTGATGGGTGGTTGGTGGGTGGGTGGTGGATGGGGTGGTGGATGGGGTGGTGGGTGGGGTGGGGGTAGTGGGGTTAGGGGCTGGCTGGGATGAGACCGAATAGGGGTGAGACTAGTGAAGGGGAATCGCAATCTAATCCCAAATTTTTGTTCTTTCATCACAAACTGGTTAAAACCAGGTATCTGTGATTTTGGAACATAGATGTACCTGTCCGAGGTAGCATGAAACTCACGCATTACAACGAGGGAGAGGGGGTGGGGGATGGGGTGGGGGGGTGGGATGGGTGTGGGTGGGGTGGGGTGGGGTGGGGTGGGGGTGGGTGGGGTGGGGTGGGGGTGGGTGGGATGGGTGTGGGTGGGGTGGGGTGGGGTGGGGTGGGGTGAATGGGGAGGGGTGGAGACGGGCGAAGGGAGGGGAGTTAAGAGGGGGGGGTGGGGGTGGAACAGAAATATTCAACTTTTGCAGCACTCGGAGCAGAATGTAAACAATGGTCACACAGTTGATCGAGTTTCGAGACTTGACCAAGCCTGCTTCAGGGCGGCAGGCAGGCAGGCTGGTGGAGACGAGGAAATCCGGTTCGCGACTTAATCGGATTGCAGCTTCTCTCCAGCATGGTTTCTGAGAAACGCGTTTGAATGAGACAAACTCTTCACGGAAACATTGCTCTCCAGGCCAGGTGCTGGAGGTTGGCGCCTGAGATAAGTGCACAATTGCACTTCAGTCCATCTGGCACTCCCTCCAATTCACAAGCTTCACCAGGGAGACGTTATCTGCAGGTCCCAAGGGACCGGCACCGGTCACTTAACTATAGAGTTACGTGGTAGTGGTTTCCAGCCCTGAATCCATTTTACACAATCAAACGAAAGGCCAAGACTGACGCTATGCGGTTAACGGCGGTGTTTTGTGAAATAGTTGTACTTGAAAATTAAACGCTTTTTAATTTGTTTGTTCCGACATCCTTGGTCGAAATTTCCCCCGCCTGCCCCGTCCTCCTTGCTCTTATCAGCTTCCTCTTATGCATTTCCCCCACTCCCCTTAACCCTTTCTCCTCCTATTTTCCTTCCCCCTTAGAGTAACGTTAGTCGTTGGCCTGTAGTCAGAGTGCTTTAAGCTTTAACACGACCCTTTCTGTGAGTACTTTTACAAAGTTCCACAGCGAAGGATAAAGGCTGATTAAAGGAATTAACTCTTTGGGAATGTTCTCGAATATTGCCATATTTATGGGATAACGGTGCTCACAACTAAACGACAGTGCTTTCATCCTGTGCAAAAAGTCAGCCGTACACGTCTGACAGTGACAAAATGGAGACCTGTATCAGGGGAAAATTCGATCTTTTCTACAGGGACGATCATTTCTAAGAACATCGTCAAGCGTCCCTGAAGGGTTTGGCAGGGTTTTCAAGTTGAGTTAGTCTGCAGTGTGACCGAAACTTAACATCAGGTCGAGTATACAACTAACAAAGGGGGTGGCCTCTTCCCCTCCCTTTGTTTGCCATCGATGCCTTTACTCTGAGTTCCTTTATGAATGCAAGATCTAACCCCTTGACGATTTGAAAATTGGACAGACTTCCTCCACACACACACAGAGAGAGAGAGAGAGAGAGAGACAGACAGACAGACAGACAGAGACAGACAGAGAGACAGACAGAGAGAGTGTGAGAAACGAACGAACGAACGAACGAACGAACTTTATTTTACAAGGGTAGTGAATTAGGCAGTAGTGCCTTTCTTACATTCAGCCCTTGAGGCAAAATATTCAAATGTGGTGAGAGAGAGAGAGAGAGAGAGAGAGAGAGAGAGAGAGAGAGGGGGGGGGCTGGAGAAAGGGGGAGGAAGGGAAGAGAGAATGAGAGTAAAAGGGTTGGTGGGTTGGGGAGAGAGGGTGGGGGAGAGGGAGGGAGGGAGGAGAGAGAGAGAGAGAGAGAGAGAGAGAGAGAGAGAGAGAGAGAGAGAGAGAGAGAGAGAGAGAGAGAGAGAGAGAGAGAGAGAGAGAGAGAGAGTCAGTATAATTATCGCAAGTATTATACATGTACAATTTGTTAAACATACTAAAAATGGGTAGATAGTGTACCAGAGAAGCAAAATTTAAATATGGAACTTGAATCAACTACAATGACATATATATACATAAAAAACAATTTTCTAAACATCCAAATGTTAAAAACAAATAACATACATGTAGGCCAAAGCCTCTTGGTGTACACTCCCTCCCCTACTCCCCCACCCCCAATCAGCCGGAACCCCTCGATAGTTCAGCAGGGGTGGCCTGAAGGAAGCATAATTATATGTGAGGGATGGACAATATACACAAATACACACTTAGCCGTTCCACTGTCTATACGCCAGATGAAAGCGTGGAAAACTAGACACAGAGAGAGACAGACAGACAGAAAGAGAGAGAGAGAGAGAGTGAGAAAGACAGAGAGAGAGAGAAACAGAAACAGAGACAGTGACACAGATAGAGAAACAGATAGATAGACAGAGAAGGGGGGTGCGGGTGGGGGGTGGGGGTGGCGGGAGACCAGACTAGACCAGACCAGACCAGACCAGACCAGACCATGACAAAGAATGACAAAGAAAGACAAAGAAAGACAAAGAAAGACATAGACAAGAAAAGACCAGAAAAGACAAGACAGACAGACAGATGGAATGCACTAATATTATTGAGAAAGGGTCGAAGATTTGCATAGAATGCATGAGCAGAAGACAGACTTGTTCCTGGCATTTTGATTTTCACAGTCAGGACTCTGCCCGTTCCGAGATACAGCTTGACCGCAGCACAGCTCTATTTAAAATCCGGTGTCTGTTTATGAAAGCCTGATACCGCGTTCGCTGCTGGATGCCATTTGAAAATGGCAAAATAAGAACTGGAACAAGGACGATGATTGGTGGAAAGTTCTGAAGCGTCATTCTGTGAACCCGAGTCAGTAGTGACTCTGGCACAGTTCGCAATGAATGCGTAATAGTCTTGACCCTACGCATTACAGCATTGCGCCAAAAACAGTTCGTTCTGATACTAATTTTTTCTCCACTTTTTACAGAAATCATTCAGATGTCAAAACTTGTTTCCATTTCAACACAAACATTTTATTTTATCGAATGAACACTTGTTTATTGCCTCAACAAGAGTAAGTTATGAGTTTTTTGCGAAATAGTCTCATAACTACTTTAACGGCGTATATCAGGGAGCAGATCGGCTATCCTACAAGCCTTTCGTGTGACCTCCATTTGCATATTTCGGACAAAAACCTTCCATCACGTGATGTCAACTAAGCTAGAGACACTTTCGCCGGTAGGCGAAGTCTCTAGTGAACTAGAATGCTGCGTGGTTAGCCATGCAAGGCTTTTGGTCATTCAGCGTCACCTTAGCAAATAACCTGCCGACCTGCCTGCCTAGCGCACGCGTATAGTGAGATCTTTGCATGCACTCATACGCTTGTATGCTCATATTCCGATCTTGGCAACAACGCGCTACTCCAATTTGTACTACATTTTTCTGTGTGTTTCTTTATGAAGATGAATCGTGTTTGTTTGTTTATTGTGCTTTTGATCTTGCTCTGGCATTTGTTTTCTCTCTCTCTCTCTCTCTCTCTCTCTCTCTCTCTCTCTCTCTCTCTCTCTCTCCTCTCCCCCCCCCCCCCCCTCTCCTCATTGCTGCATTCATTACTGCATAAATTTCTCTTCACGTTTGCATAATCAATCATTAATTTAATAATGGATTCATTTGTATATCATTTCATCCGGCCGAATCATCCATCTATCATTTCAAAGCTTATCTTCTGTCTGTACAACAACGAGCTGACATGGGCAGACTGATAGCTACTTGAAAAGCCACTGACAGAAGGATCTCTTTGCCTGCACTTTCCACAGCGAACCAGAGGCGCCTTTCCTAGAACCACGCTACGCCCTTCAAGGGCAAGCAACAGGGCGTTTCCGGTCTGTTGTTGTTGTTGTTGTTTGGTGTGAATGATGTCCCCATACAGGAGTCGGTATTGCAATCGAGACGAACAAGCAGGCAGTGACTGGTTATGGACACGGTGTTATGACAAAAACGGACAGACTAGGAGTTGCACATG
>JAWQFJ010026609.1:45000-47500 GCA_034096865.1 Theodoxus fluviatilis | reverse complement strand
TTAAAAAACTAATCAATCACCTTTCCTTCAACTGCTCTGAACTTACGATCT
The DNA here is from genome assembly GCA_034096865.1 of Theodoxus fluviatilis. Classification (NCBI taxonomy): domain Eukaryota; kingdom Metazoa; phylum Mollusca; class Gastropoda; order Cycloneritida; family Neritidae; genus Theodoxus; species Theodoxus fluviatilis. Next base: position 47,449 of record JAWQFJ010026609.1, on the reverse strand, counting down.
AACCAAAGGTTCACGGGAAAATTAAGAACTGTGGCGTTTATAATATTCTTGCATTTCTACGAGAAGTAAAATCGCACACGCATGTGTGAATATACGTCGGCATATTTATGATTCTACAGGGGCGTGTTCACCAAATCTCCATAAGGAATAAAATGGAGCTGTGTGTGTTCTCGATGTAAAACAAGTGGGAAGTGAGTGGTTTTATGAAGCGGCTTATTTCATTCTTTCTTCAGTGAACACTTCAAACTTTTCTATACTTACTCCCCCTGTGGGTTGGGGGTCAGAATTGACCCACCGCGTCGCCCTACGGAGTTCGTAAGAGGCGAATAAATAGGGACATCCTGACTGATTTGCGCTTACTTGAATTATTCTAGTGACTTTCTTTATTACTGGTCTTACATAGTCTACAAAGGCTGATAGACCGTAAAAATCCACCCATTTTCTACCCTTACTACACCTGAAATGGTCGTTGTCGGCAACATTTCCGGACACTGTACCCCAGTTTCAAATCTCGGCAGTTCTCGCGAGAACGGACATTTATAAACGTCGTTTAGCTTAAGATTACACCCGAATCACGCGGACCGTTAAGGTGATGGAGTACAGTATCGCCGAGCAAGACGTTTGTCACAAAACGCAGATACATTAACGCGGCCGGATCTTAGCATAACTCCCCGGGCGTACGAGTCACGTGACTGTAAGGCCAAGATTTCAAAACTGGGGTACAGTGTCCGGAAATCTTGCCGACAACGACTAATTCAGCCTTACTACCACCCCAGATCAAGGGGTACTTCAAAGCCCACGGCGCCATCAAGAGTTAATCTCTCAAGTTAGTGCCCTCAGTGCCCTCACACAAACCCGGTTTTACTCCTGGGTGGGGAGAATCAATGCGATTTAAGCACCTTGCCCTCGAAAGCAGGTACTGTCCAGCTCTTAAAACTGCATCCACTCGCCGTCAGCGATCGCTGGCTCCGTTCTGAATGATAGAACTAATCATCTGCCCTCAGCCAGCCAATAAAACGACGACTCCTTTCTCTCCAAAGTGAACAGACCACGTGTTGCTGTGGACCTGCTGGTAACACACATTGAGTAAAAGGCACAAGAGAAAACCGCAAGTCATTCACTGATAAGTACTACTGTAGATTTCACAGTGGCCACTGAGCAGAGGTGACGCTGTTGCCTACTTTACACTGCTATCTCCGTGGCGCCAAAGCTGTTAGCACTGAAGCACACTACGCCACAGGACCAAGAAGGTGAATCAGAAGATTTATCAATGGGGCGTCAGGAGAGGGCAGATAACTTGTCCTAGCACGCAACACCACGCAACTCGCCTCTAGGCGCCAGTTGACCCAGAAGAAATGTTTTCCGCTCTCGTCGTCTGCCCCGGTCGATGGACTCAAGTGAGATTACGCGTTTCTCAGAAATACACGCAGTCCTTCTCATGGAGCAACGGTCAATGGGTACGATCAATGACGTTATTAAATATCATCGTTCACCGATCTATCGGCCCGCATTAAAAAACAAACAAACCCTGCAGCTGACCTAGACATGTTCAAGGGCCAGCTCTTTCATTTATCCAGATTTAAGCGGGTGGACAAAAACGATATCGCTCAAAGTGAATAATTCTGTAGAGAAACTGCGCATTTCTCGTCATGGAGTTGGGTTGGCCCTGGAAGTTCCGCGCGTTTCATGAATACATGTCTTCATAAAAGTGGGACAAGGATCTTTCTTCCCCTTAAATATTCTTTTGCATGGAATGACGGGTTGTGGCACGTATCTTGCAAAACGCTTGCACGCCAGGGTAGAAAAAGATTATCAAAGACCTTTTTCACCGAGAGCTCGAGAAGTATGAGGACACAAGCCGGCATTTAAAATGTGATCAGCTACAAAATCAAACACTGATTCCTTGATTAAAAAAAAAGAGAAGCAGCAACAAGGAAGCCTCGAAATGAGCGACAGGCCTGAGAACGGTGGGACCATCCACTGAGAGGAGCCTACCGCTCAAGCCTCTGCAGATTCCCCGCGGCTGTTAGGTTCCCCCCTGAGTAAGATAAGACTTTTCTTCCTCCATAGTTCTAGTGCAGATTATCATAGATGCACCCCCACCCCCATCCCCACCCCTGTGGGCTGGGCGGTGGAGGGGGGGGGGGGGGGGGGGGGGGGAAAAAGACACACTGCGTCTCCCTACGCGATTCCTAAGATGTGAACAACAAGGGAAATGAGCACTTGGCGTGCCCTTACTTGAATCAGCTTCAGTGAATTCCTTGCTCAGTGATCTTACAATGCCTACAAAGACTGACAGGCCGTAAAATGCCATTCATCATCATCATCATCATCATCATCATCATCATCATCATCATCATCATCATCATCATCATCTTCTTCTTCTTGTTCTTCTTCTTGTTCTTCTTCTTGTTCTTCTTCTTGTTCTTCTTCTTGTTCTTCTTCTTGT
>JAWQFJ010026609.1:37500-42500 GCA_034096865.1 Theodoxus fluviatilis | reverse complement strand
GGAAAAAATGGAACACGCTGAGGGTTGCTCGAAGAGCTGTCTCCGTTCCATCAAGGAATACTTTTGTATTATTATCTGATTATTGTGCAATAAAATATTCTGTACCACTAATGTTGATGCATCGTACGCCGTCTTTTTAAAAATATGAATCTAGTGAGAACGTCAGATCCAATAACAAATAGGTTTGGCGATATGGGATCACCTTGACGACAGACCCTTTCCACAGGAAAGAAATTAGGAGCCATTCTGCACGAATATGGCTGTTGTCTTAAGTCCCAGTCGTGGAAACCATCTTCTCATGGATGGCCCCAAAGCAAACATTCAAAACGTTGTATGATGTGTGCTCTAGACATAGTATCTGAAAGCTTTTTCAATATTAGCAACCAAAAGCAATCCGTTGATGTTTTGTTCGTTTGATTTATGTATCATGTCATATATGGGTCTTCTCTTTTTGCTAATGTATCTTCCTTTGATAAATACTTTTGTTCTTCACTTATCATTGTGCCTATACTTCTCTTTAATCTGTTTGCAATGCACGATGACGCCATCTTATATATAACGTTTAGTAGCGTTATTGGTCTCCAATTTTTTAGAAAGTTGTGGCCTCTCCCTGGTTTTGGTGGGCAAGTAATGACTCATTGTCTCTGTACATATGAAAACTCGCCATTGACAAATGATTCGTTAATGCTTCATTCCCCCCAAAAATTTTAATTATACTGGGAATCAGTCTGAACCTGGACTTTTATTGTTCTTCATACTTTTTACTGCACGAATAAGTTCCTCATACGTTATGTATCCTTCTTAGTCTCTGGATTCTGCGTCCTCATAAAAAGAAATTGACTTGATTCTGCCAACTCTGGCTTTTCTTATTATCACTTTCTTCCTTTCTAAATAGTTTGCTTTAGTAGCTGCTTCATTCCTTCAAGATGGATGCAAGGCTGGATAATGGTTTACGGCCTATCAGTCTTTGTGGGCTATGTAAGGGCATTAAGCACGAATATCATTAGAGCAGTTTGGAGTGAACACAAATCTGGTCACCGTGTCCCTAGTTATTCGCCTCTTACGAATCGCGTAGGGAGACGCGGTAGATCAATTCTTACCCCGAACCCACACGGGGATTCTTAAGCATCTCTTTTTAACAGTCTATCTCCTTGTCATCTTTGAATCATGTTTTTTTTCATTCTGTGTAGTTTCATTTTCTAAATAAAATCTAGAGTGTCGCTGTTCATATTCAGGCCACTGAGCTCTTGATCTTTCAATAATTCCTCGTGCTTTCTCCTGAACTTATATTAGTTCCTATTACTTCTTTTGCTACACTTTCTAAAATTAAAAAGAAATCGAGCCTTTGTCTGAACTCATTGGTTGGCCACGTAAATCCTTTTTCATTTAAATATCTTGTTCTCCAGATATCTAGTAAATTAAAGTTTCTTATCTCCTCCAACAAAACTTCTCTAGCTCTTGCATTGTTTTTGTTTTTATTGTTATGATACATACACGAATGTTGACGATTAAAAGCACTGCTTGTCGTGAGCAACGGCTTCAGGCAACACTGACATAGTTCTAGCATTGTTGCCTCTGTCGCTGAAAACATTCGATATATTCCTCAATAGTATCGGGCCTGCAGTCGTGAGCACTCACGCTTGGAAGGTGGCACCTGTTCTTATTGCAGACACCAGTGAATAGCGAGTACCGATAGCGTACGAGCCTGTAGCGATTGAGGTCCTGGAAACAAATTGCGGATTTCTCGTTGTGGGGAGCAAGCTACTTTATTGCCCTTTATCTGGCTGATTTCGTTCTAAAAGGTGTTGGGCCGTAAATTATTCACTCTCATGGCAGTTGTGGCCGGGTCGCTGTTATGCCCGTTGTGCCCGAGGCGATTTCGCGCGTTCCACACTGTCGCTCTCCACACTGTCGCTCTCCACACTGTCGCTCTCCACACGAAACTTCGAGTGCAAGTGCTCCTCGCTTGCCACAAGTGTAGAGAGCTACGCTGCCAATCCGCGCAGCGCGTGAGGGATTGAATAGAAACTCTCCTATATTTTGCATCGTGCCGCTAGCGTCAGCCGCAAACACACTCCTGTCTCCAAATTGCAGAGCGCCACTGCTGCCACTTCTCCACCAGCGAGAAGCGTTTTTCCTATGAAGCCTGCCACGATGACGGTCCCAGAGATGAAGAAAGTGACTGAGCTCCATCGAGATTCGGACATGTTGTACAACAGCCTGAACGCGGGATTATTTCGACTGATATGTAGGCCTATAGATTGGTGTTGTGGAAGCGTCTACAAGTCGGCCTGTCCATGTCGCCAGCGACCGCAGTCTCTCGCCATATTGCAAGTGATGCGTAAAGCTTCGTGTACAACTAAGGGCCTTCAAGGTGGTAGTACCATTGATAAAAGCCATGTTTGTGAAACATGGCCGAAAATACGGTTTTCATAGCACTTTGTAGTACATTCAGTGTAGAATATGACTGTTTGCTTTGTTTCGGGGGAAATGGGTATTTTATTTTTTGGAGGTGGGGGGAGTGGGGGGTGGGGGGTAGAAAGACATCGGTTGTCAGCTGTCATAATTAGATATGAGAACTTCAGATGCAGTTTTCTCAGTTTCCAGGTTTCACCCCTATGTGTTAGATTTGAGATATTATATCTCTGTGCTCTGAAGTTTTACTTCCTTAAAACTTGGCATTTTTGGATCATGTAGCCTGCTTCGGAGGATGACCATCATCAAAACTGTATCTTCCTGTGTGTCACAGTTACAGGATCTTGAAGATGTAATTAGCGACTCAATGCATGTAACTTCAGATGTGAAGCTGTGTTAAAATGGAATGCTCAAATTAGTTCTTTCGCTTGGGTCAGGACATGCTAACGTATGCACTGTACCTTTGTGCAAATTACAAGCTTGTATTATAAAGCTCCTTTTCTGGTATTAGGTTTCAAAAACTGAGAAAAGCGTGTTGGTATCGGCAGCCATATTGGAAACCGAATAAGTATAATTTATGCAAACACATAACAGATAGGCAGCACTTTAAAAAGGAAAGTCTGTTGAGTGTTAACTGGACCCCAAAATTTCTACTGACAAAGATTGATGGCTACAAGCTAGAAAGTGCTGTCAAGGTAGATTCTACGTCTATGGCGTATCGACAAATGAGTAAAGTGTAAAGCGGTTTGAGCACCGATCAATGGTGGAAAGTCGCTATATAAAATCACACCTTTACCTTTACCTTTTTTAAAATAGGAAAAGTTGCTGAGCCTCCCTTTGACTACGGACTCTAAGATCTTATTCTGCGGTCCTAGGAGAGTGTGGAAATAACGTAAACACACCGTCTTGTGGTGCCAACGGGCGTAACATGAAAAGCAATGCAGCTGTGCATGATCTGTGTGTGTGTGTGTGTGTGTGTGTGTGTGTGTGTGTGTGTGTGTGTGTCTCTGTGTGTCTGTGTGTGTGTGTGTGTGTATGTGTGTGTGTGAGTGTGTGTGAGTGTGTGTGTGTGTGTGTGAGTGTGTGTGTGTGTGTGTGTGTGTCTGTCTGTGTGTGTGTGTGTGTGTGTGTGTCTCTGTGTGTGTGTTTGTGTATATGTGTGTGTCTGTGTGTTTGTGTGTGTGTGTCTGTGTGTGTGTGTATGTGTGTGTGTGTGTGACTGAGACTGTGTTTGACTGAGACTGTGTGTGTGTGACTGTGTGTGACTCTGTGTGTGTGACTGAGACTGTGTGACTGAGAGTGTGTGTGGCTGTGAGTGTGTGTGGCTGCGAGTGTGTGTGACTGCGAGAGTGTGTGACTGCGAGAGTGTGTGACTGCGAGTGTGTGACTGCGAGAGTGTGTGACTGGGAGAGTGTGTGACTGGGAGAGTGTGTGACTGGGAGAGTGTGTAACTGGGAGAGTGTGTGACTGGGAGAGTGTGTGACTGCGAGAGTGTGTGACTGCGAGTGTGTGACTGCGAGAGTGTGTGTGACTGCGAGAGTGTGTGTGACTGTGAGAGTGTGTGTGACTGCGAGAGTGTGTGTGACTGCGAGAGTGTGTGTGACTGTGAGAGTTTGTGACTGTGAATGTGTGTGACTGTGAGTGTGTGTGTGACTGTGAGAGTGTATGTGACTGTGAGAGTGTGTGACTGTGAGAGTGTGTGACTGTGAATGTGTGTGACTGAGAGTGTGTGTGACTGTGGGTGTGTGTGTGACTGCGAGAGTGTGTGTGACTGCGAGAGTGTGTGTGACTGTGAGAGTGTGTGACTGTGAGAGTGTATGTGACTGTGAGAGTGTGTGACTGTGAGAGTGTGTGACTGTGAATGTGTGTGACTGAGAGTGTGTGTGACTGTGAGTGTGTGTGACTGTGAGTGTGTGTGACTGAGTGTGTGTGACTGTGAGTGTGTGTGACTGTGAGAGTGTGTGACTGTGAGAGTGTGTGACTGTGAGAGTGTGAGTGTATGAGGGTGTGAGTGTGTGAGAGTGTGTGAGTGTGTGAGAGGGTGTGAGTGTGCGAGACTGTGTGAGTGTGTGAGACTGTGTGAGTGTGTGAGAGTGTGTGAGTGTGTGAGAGTGTGTGAGTGTGTGAGAGTGTGTGAGTGTGTGAGTGAGTGACTGTGTGAGTGTGTGACTGTGAATGTGTGACTGTGAGTGTGTGACTGTGAGTGTGTGACTGTGAGTGTGTGACTGTGAGTGTATGACTTTGTGTGTTACTTTGTGTGTGACTGTGAGTGTGACTTTGTGTGTGACTTTGTGTGTGACTGAGTGTGTGACTGAGTGTGTGACTGGCTCATTTCTAATTTTCCAAAGTTCCTGGAAACTTCAAGACATGGAACTAAAGAGTACTTGAGAAGTTGTTGTCTAACACTCATGATATTCATCGTGACATCTTGAACAAAAGGATAGCTATGATTGCAACTTTTTAGTGAAAGGAAACAAATAAGTTCGCCCCAGGTCAAAAGTGTGTCAGTATGAAGTGACCCAACCGTCAAACCATTTTTCGACAAATAAGTTTATTGCGGGCGCATAACACACAGAATCTAAAGA
>JAWQFJ010026609.1:30000-32500 GCA_034096865.1 Theodoxus fluviatilis | reverse complement strand
CAACTAAGATTGCTCGTCTTGGAGACGTTGAGGACGGCGTTTGAGCGCATAATGTATAAACATAGAAACATGCTTTGTTTCTATGTATCCCCGTCCATCAATCAAAAAGGTAAAGCCTCTGTCATCTAAATACTGGATATACCTTTTTACATATTTTTCTCTAAGATCCTTATAAATTTCACATTCTAACAGAAAATGAATTTCATCTTCTACATAATCTGTACAAAATGGACAGTGTGTGTCCTCTCCGCTGAACGTGTTGTGAGTGCGCAAGTCACTTATTCCTAATCTAAGGCGTATCATTGCATCCCAAAACTTTCCTATTTCTGTGGTACTAAGATATTTCTCACATTTGAATGAATCTTTATGGATACTGTATACTAGGTAGCGCTCACTTTCATTTAAATCTACTATGCCACTCCTGTCTGAAGCAATCTTGTAGTCTAAAGTTTCTGAGAAAGCTCCTTTCATTATTTGTTCCTCTATTCAACCAAACAAATGCAAACCCCGATTTAGACAGACAGTCTCTTATCGACTTTAACCAGTTCATCTCGTCAGGGACTTATATACTTTCTAGCATTAGGAGCGCCTGTCTAGGAAATCTGTCATCTGGCATTCTTTGGGGAGAGAGAGAGAGAGAGAGAGAGAGAGAGAGAGAGAGAGAGAGAGACAGAGAGACAGAGAGACAGAGAGAGACATAGAGAGAGAGAGAGAAACAGAGAGAGAGAGAGAGACAGAGAGAGAGAGAGAGAGAGAGGAGCATCTAGAGCACACTGGCCTACTTGCCAAACTCCTCCACTCCTTCATCCGGTTTCGGGTTGCACTCGTGTTGCTGGGGCAAGAAGAAGGGAAAGTGATAAATGGAGCTGACCCACATCTGCAATCAAGGCCAGGGTCAGAGCAAGGAGAAGAGGAGAGTGGGTAGTTGTGAAGCAGCCAGACCCAGAAGGAGGAGAAGTAGTATATATATGACAAAATGCATGAAAGAGGACGGCGCTGACATTGATAATAATTGTGATGAGAAAGACAGCGTGAAGGACAAAACTATTAAGGGGAAGGAAGTTGGTGAGGAAAAGCAAGAGGAGGAGAAGGACGACAATGACGATGATGACGACGATGACAATGAAAAGGGGGACGAGGAGGAGGAGGAGGAGGGCAATGACGACGACGATGAGGAGGAGGACGAGGCCGAAAACGAGGACGACAAGGGATGGAGCTGGAACAGGAGCAGAGGAACAAGAGCAGAAAAAGGTGGAGCAGAAAAAGGTGAAGCAGAAAAAGGTGAAGCAGAAAAAGGTGGAGGAGAAAACTGAAAGCGCCTGGAGAGAGTGAGACTGGAGGGACGGTAGAAGATTGAGCTACAGCCTCAGTACATTTGTACTCACTGCATGACTGCTGACCGATGCCTTCTTGAGAGCGACAGAAACTGTGTTTATGATCTTTGCACAGCGGGGGGTGCCAGGCGGTCAGACAAGTACAAGATAGGCACATGTGGAAGACATTTTCGACAAAGACCAGAAAGAGAGAGAGAGAGAGAGAGAGAGAGAGAGAGAGAGTGAGAATGAAAGAGAAAGAGAAAGAGAAAGAGAGAGAGCACGAGCACATACATAATAACAGACAGACAGACAGACAGACAGACAGACAGACAGACACACAGACAGACAGACAGACAGACAGACACACACACACACACACACACACACACAGAGACATACACACACACACACACACACACACACACACACATATACACACAATACAGGCACTACAAGCAAAGAAAAATAGTGCAAAAGCAAAACAATCATAAGGGCTTTTGCAGTGGGGCAGCGGCAATCTGGAGGGATGGGGAACGACAGACTGTGAGCAGAAAAGGAGATCAACGAGATTTCTTCTAGTCCTGACATTGCACATCAGTCAGGGTGCCAAGAGCGAGGGTAAAGAACAACCTAGTGGGGCTGAAATGGTCGTTGTCCCCAACATTCGGGGACAGAGTACTCGGAGTACTCTGTCCCCGGGGACAGAGTACTCGGTCTTTGAAATCTCGTCCTTACAGTCACGTGACATACCGATGACCATGTGATATATCGCGACATGTTCACGGACCATGCAAGCCTCCCTGTAGGCCGGCACTGTATTCAAATAGTTCAACAAATCTTGTCCCATTCGAACGTCGACCGCCATTTTGATAGGTAAACTGCCGGTTGTTGGCAGTCTCGTTCTCGTTCAAATGCCGAGATTTCAAAGACCGAGTACTCTGTCCCCGGGGACAGAGTACTCCGAGTACTCTGTCCCCGAATGTTGAAGACAACGACCATTTCAGCCCTAGTGGGACCCAGCCAACCGCCATGAAGCCTTCATCCTCAGGAGGGAGGACAGAGCTAGGGCAAAACACATAAAGAGGAGGAAACAGAACTTTAAAAAGTTTAACCATCCAAAGTGGAAAAAGTAGTGCAGTTAAAATGTAAAATATCTCTCAACGCTACTCTGCACTCTGTGCAAT
>JAWQFJ010026609.1:22500-25000 GCA_034096865.1 Theodoxus fluviatilis | reverse complement strand
TCCTAGGACTGTGTTATGCTAGAAAGGCAGTCTAAAAGGCTTCCAGGGTGTTTTTATTAAATTAAGCGATCGCTGTAGTTATACTGGAGTCGGTATCAAGATTCGGACGAAAAAACAGGCAGTGTCTGGTTTTAGAAAGGGATTTATTACAAGATTGACTGAATGGACGTTGGGTATGATTGCAGCGATAACTGTTTTTCAAAAGACCGGAAACACCTTTTTGATATCTTTCCTAGAATATCACAGTTCTAGGAAACTTGCCTCTGATGTTGCACGACTCTACACTGTAATATCTCACGCTCCCCTGCACCTCAACTATGGAAGAAGTGTCGACAATTTTTCACCGCAGGTCTAACTACACCCATATTCTTTCACAGTAGGAACCTCTAAACGCCAGGCACGGAGATCACAGTCTCCTGTGGGTTGGAGGTGAGAAGAGACCCCACCCCGAATCTCTCTACGAGATTTATCAAAGGTGAATAATGATGGGAAATCGAGATAAGACCTGCTTCCCTTGTTTCTGTGGTCATTGGCCTCACATAGCCTACAAGGCTGATAGAGCAAAACACTATAACGGCAATAGACCCACCGCGTCTCCCTACACGAAAGTTTAAAAGGAAACAACAAGGGAAAGCAGGCCTGAGCTTGCTCTTACTCTAACAAGCTGAAGTCACTGTCGTGGTCATTGGCCTTACATGGCCTACAAGCGTGACGTCGGAGCTACTGCGTTAAAAAAAATTTTGGCTTCAAAGTTGCTGAAAAAGATTCCAGGAGTGCGTTGAAACCCTCCCTGAGGTCCTGAAACTTTTTTTTCTCTGTCCCTTGGAAGGTTTTAGTTCTGTAGTGGGAATCTTGTCATGTTTGTTTACTGATCTCGAAAGTTGTCGAATTTTCCACCTTGGACCAGTAGAATGAACGACACTAGCCCCTTCATCCCGACAGGATCAGAACATTCTTGGTGACAAAGGGTCATTCTTCTTTATGGGTACTGAAAGTCATGGGCTGACGGATTAAGCAACACATGACGTCACACGTGTTTTATTTCTTCTCGTCTGCTGCAACTAAGTGCTTGCTGGGACCAGGCACAAACAACTTTTGTGACTCCAGCGTCTTAGAAACATCGACGCTAAGATTATTTTATGCTCTCCCCCTCCCACACCCCACCCCCAAGAATGGCTCACGTACTGTGCAAATAAACTTTACCTGTTCACAGTGCAGCACCACATAACAGAAGACAAATACACCGAGTTCTGGTCAGTGCTGGAGGAGTTCAAGCGAGGAACTCAAACTGTCCACACCAGTCCTCCCTACTGCTCCAAGGAGACGCATGCATGGCCTTGGCTACCAGTCTTTCTCTTTCGTAGAGCTACGGGCAGACCGGTGTACAGAGAAACACACAGACAGGCACACACACACACACACACACAAACACACACACGCACACACACACACACACAGAGGCAGGCAGACAGACAGACAGACAGACACACAGACAGACAGACACACAGACAGACACACAGACAGACAGACAGACAGACACACAGACAGACAGACACACAGACAGACAGACACACAGACAGACAGACACACAGACAGACAGACACACAGACAGACAGACACACAGACAGACACACACACACATAGACAGCCAGCCAGCCAGACAGACAGACAGACACGCACACGCGCAGGCGCGCGAGCACACACACACAGACACACCCAAACCCACACGCAGACGCACAGACAGAGAGGCAAACACACTCACATTCTCACACACATACACACACACACACGCACGCACATACACACACACACACACACACACACACACACAAACACACTCACATTCACACACACACACATACACACACACACACACGCACACACACACACATACATGCACACACACGCACACACACACACACACACACACACACACACACACACATACACAGATGTTTACATATATTCACATGCATATTGCGGATATTGAAGTGCAGGCAGCATGGAATGGCCAGAAGGAGGAAGACTGGAAGGAGACAAACGCCCGCGGCAGGAACGACAACTGGACAAGCTGCTGCTCACGGCATCAGCTGCCGCTGCCCCGGATGCTGACGGTAATGAGAAACAGAGGCAGATCACACGTAGGAACAACAGGGAGATACAATGAAACCCAAGCGTTCTTTCAAAGAAGGGGAAGGGAAAACAGATTCTACTACAATGGAAGCTCCGCAGCCACGGGGAAGCCTGTAGTCTGCAGAGGAGACAGCTCTAGACAGATCCTTAATGAAAAACAGAATCGGGCCTGCCCGGAACAAGGGTGCAGCTTTCTGGAAGCTCGGTCTTTCGAGACCTGACCTCCGCGCCATTCCAGGAACCCTGCGTCTACATTCACGCGCAGCACGTGCAACTGAGGGCACGGCCTGCACGGGTAATGCGAGCCTCGCTTTGCACAGCTGTTGTGTAGCCAGAGAGGCATGCAGCCTAAAGGGCAGGCAGGGCA
>JAWQFJ010026609.1:0-12500 GCA_034096865.1 Theodoxus fluviatilis | reverse complement strand
TACACTGGGATGCAAAGACCGTATTGCTGGCCAATGTGTCACGTGGGCCGGAAGGCGTTCAGTAATTACTGATCCAACACAACGCCAACCTTCTTGAGCTTCGTGTCAGATGCGTAGCTGCATTTTGGTGGCACTGCTGGAGGATGGATAGCCTGGCCGGTACATAGAGTTTGGCTCCAGTGACGGACCTTTGGAGAGTGAGGGAGAAGTGCTATGGCTGCCAACAGGGATAGATATCGCATAGGGTGGACTCGGAAGCTGGAAAACATGACTTGCAGATGGAAAGCGTGAGTAGAGGGTTGGGACGTTTAGCTTGTGGATCAATTGTCATGACTCGTAAAGGATAAAGGGGACTAACAAAACGGAAAGCTGGGATGGTAGACTGGGATACAAGACACGACTGTAGAGGGTGGGTCACAGCTGAAAGGTGGGAAGGTGTATGGAGCATAGATGGAGAGCAAGGGTAGAGTGTGAGAATGTTGGCCAGTGGACTAATTGTCGAGAGTGGCAAAGGGACAAGAGGATGATGGCAATATGCAGTGTACGGGTAGCTGACAGGGATTCAAGGATGGGCCTCATTTGGAAGATGGAAACTGTATGGGTCATATATGGAGAGCATGAGTAAAGTATGAGAATGTTGGCCAGTGGACTAATTGTCGAGAGTGGCAAAGGGAAAAGGGGATGATGGCAAAATGGAGGCTACAGGTAGTAGACTGAGATTCAAGACTTGGCTGCAAGAAGTGGACCTTTCATGAGTGGAGGGCGGACCGTATGGCTTTATCTGCCGATGAAGGGGACGGCTTGAGTGTGAGATGGGGCAAGTGCCATAGAGAATGGCGGTGATAGAGCACTATTCTAGTGTTGAAGAGTGGACATCAAGACTCGACTCTGTAGGAAGGGACACAGGCTGGACAGTGAAGGTCATATCTAGAAGGTGGAAAACATGGCTCAAGTGCGTAAACATTGTCTAATGGAGCACGTGCCATGCTTGATAGCAGACGCTGAAGAGGGCAGTGCGAATACAAGGGAAATGGACTCCCTTTTAGGCACGACTCCAAAGAGACGGTCTATGGCAGAGGGCAGCCTGGTCTTGCTGCAGTTGGACACGTCTCCTTTGAAGGTGCGGGGGTGGGGTGAGATGCGGGGGTGGGGTGAGATGCGGGGGTGGGGTGAGATGCGGGGAGATACAATCTACCTCCCTTGCTGGGAAATAGATAAATTTGGGAGATAAAGTCATGGTGGGTTCGTGGAGTGGTCTGCGCCTACGTTGCCGGGACACGGGACTATGGCTTGCCTGTCGGTAACACCTCTGTTCCCCACCTACACTTTGCTATGTCTCCCCCCACTGCGTGGATGCTGGAGGGAGAAAGAGAGAGAGAGAGAGAGAGAGAGAGAGAGAGAGAGAGAGAGAGAGAGAGAGAGGGGGGGGGAGGGAAGGAGGGGGAGGGAGAGAGGGAGGGATGATGGATGATAATAATGGATGGATCAATTGATGGATGGATGGATGGATGTGATGGATGGATAGATGGATGGATAGAAGGATGGATGTGATGGATGGATGGATGGACGGACGGACGGATGGATGGATGGATGGATGGACGGATAGATGGATGATAATAATGGATGGATGGATGGATGGATGATAAATCATAATAATAGATGATGAATGGATGATAATAATGGATGGATCAATGGATGGATGGATGGATGCATGGATGGATGAGTGATAATAATTGATGGATGGATAGATGGATGAATGGATGATAATAATTGATGATGGATGGATGGATGGATGGATGGATGGATGGATGGAAGGATGGATGGATGGATGGATGGATGATTGGATGGATGATTGCATGGACCAAGGGATGGATGGATTATAATAATGGATGGATAGATGATTGGATGGATGGATGGACCGACGGCCGGCCGGCCGGCCGGACGGATGGATGGATGGATGGATGCATGGATGGATGCATGGATAGGTAGGTAGATAAGAGAGAGGAGTTGGTCCCTGCAGCACGATATATTTGTTGGATTGAATTTGGCACTACCACACCACTTGAATGAACGCTCTGAAGATTCATCAAGCGTGGCTTCACTTCCTAAACAACAACAACAACAACAACAACAACAAACTAGTCTGCTGCAGCACTCTGAGAGAATGCCATTGCTCTTAAAACACATTGAAGAAGCCAGGGCATTTTTCAGACTAGCCCCCCACCCCCACCCTCCACCCCCCACCCCCACCCTCCACCCTCCCTGCCCCCTCCTTCTTTCCACCAAAAAAGAAGAGCAAAAAACCATAACTAAAGAAATTACCATACATCTTTTTTTTCTCATGACGCCTTCTCTCGCTGCCTGTGGTTGGAGAAGGAACAGAGAAGGCCACGAGGCCCACAGAACAGCGCAAAACGTTGATGGCTGGATGCACAATTTGATTTTTCAAACTGTAGTATCACGTTTTTGCGTTATTGACAAGCTTTAAGGACGATGGATTGTGTGATGAGGCTACTTTCAGTTCCGCTGGAGTCAATGACGTCTATGCACTTTTATTTTTGTCGTTTTTATTATTAAAAAACCCAACAAAAACGGAACGTGTCTAGGTTGCGTCCTGCAAAAGCACTCAGACATTTTTGTAACCGCTGAAAAGGTCTCCGTATCACATTGTCGCAAATTCGGGTTTCTCACAATTCAATAAGAGAACTATATTGGAATACCGTGCAGATTGTGACTCCAGTTCGATGTCCAGGTTAACTGTACTTTCTTGAAGCAAATCGAACACAAAACGTGCTCTTTGAAACGTTGGGAATGAATCTCGTAGGTGAGATACTCACGTATCGCAAATAATCATTACCGCCATTCTACGTGGAAGTCATCTGCTGTGTCGGACAACAACACACTATCGAGGTTCTACATAAGTTTTGCTGAAGCGAATTTTTTCACGAGCACATGTTACTGCTCTACAAAGGAGCTTGGTGTTTTTTTTACGAACAAAGTTATCACTGCCGTTCGTTTTCTATAACCGTCTGCTCCAAGTTCGAGCTCCAAAATGATATTTTATTTCATACTTAAGTGATGTAATCTAAACTGATGAAAGCACACTGTTGGTGTATGGACGCGTGCACCCAAAGCTCAACAACTTATTCACATACTCAGCTAAGTCCAGAGGTATATAGAGTACACTACAACGGCTGCTATGTAATAGTATTGCTGGTCCAACATGAGAAAATGTATCGAGGAAGGGATTTTGTGGGATGCTGACGACATCGATCTCTTTCCAATAACTTAGGAATCCTCTCTCATGAAATTATTTGATAGTCTGTTTGAGCTTGGATTCAAGTACATCTAAGTAATACGTGATCAGATTCGACACCTAAAATACAGTTTCATGTACCTATTTAAATATGATTTTGGTTTAAATCTGCGTGTTATCCATAATGCTGACAATTCCTTTGTTGATGATAATCACTTTTACAGCTAATTAGTCAGACTTTTCCGCGGGGATTTTAGGTGCTCGTTCGTCCCTACTTTGACCTTTCCGAGGAGCGAACTGGATCCTAAAGCGAACTGAATAATGAGCACCGAATTTACATTCTGGAAAAGCATACTTCTCCGCTAAGATTTTCAATTCGCATTGCCTCTCCGAAGTGCGAGCTGGACCCATCAGCAACCACTGCAGTTCAAACCGAGACAACAACGGGAATGTGGTTCTTCGTATATATAAAAAAGTAAGATGGAGTTTTGCCGTGGCAGCTACGACTGTGATGATAGTTTCGCGTGTAGAAACCAGGTCATTTAAGTCATAGACGCCAGGGAGCACCATGAACAGGTGGCATGGTTCACACCGAGTAGTACACCGTCGTGCAGACCTGCTGTTCCTTCCCAGAAGGGCCGCGGACATCTGCGCAGGTCGATAGACCTGCCCCAAATACCGTGACACAGTGACACGTTTCATGATAACGAAGCCGTGACCGATAGTGGCTTTCAAGAGCGTCAGTAGACTGTCGAACAATGTCTGTAAATGACGTAGTGATAACCACCACCACCACCCCGAAGTTTAAACTGACTTTAAATGCAGGGTTGGGACAATGAGGATTGCTGGGGGATTATGTTTGAAAGCTGTGTCAGAGCTTTACAACGTAAAGAGAGGCAGACCATGGGAATCGTTCCTCAGACTCAAGAGAATACGAGACAGACGTAAAGCCTTGTGAATACCTCGGATCGCGACTTGATGGCGAGACTGGTTATCAATGATAGCCCATTTATTACTACCACGGTGTTCAAGACTTCAGACTCCTCTTGAATAGACACAATCTCAAGACTTCCAAAGTCTTCTGTCCTCAGATGGTCTGGAATTAAAGCTGATTACTATCATTATAGTCTAATGTCATAATAACTAGTTGTTGCAGACGATGTAACTGTGGTTTTGCAGTTTTATTGTTTTCAGGATTTTTTACTTTCGACACATCTTAAGATGGCCGGATCTGAAGACTGAATATGATGATTGTAGTCCATTGTGCTTACAAAACAGTCTTTGCAGACATAACAGCAGTGGTTTGTAGTCCATTGTGCTTACACTTAATACCTCCTCGACATATCAGTAGGATATCGTGGCTAGGCCAGGAGCAGTCTGTGAACCCGAGTCAGTATTGATAGGTAGGCGAAGTCTCTAGTGAACTAGAATGGGACAGGAAATCCTTTATCTCCCAACATCTGTCATCCAATGGACTACATTGCCCCTCTTCCCCTGTGTGCCTGCACCAGCAGGACTGCGGTCAGGACCTCAACAGGAATTTAGTAAGTCTCAACAGCGTCTGTAATTTACACGTATCACCATTAGACAGCCATCTCGAGGGTGCACGGTCAAAGGTTAACTTTCAAGTATAAAGCTACTCTGCCCTTCAAGTGGACGAGTACTCCCCCCATCTCCACTTGTACAGCTTTCCTGTGCTACGTGATGGTTGCTCTCTGACAAGTCAGGTATTCAGATAAAAGTGAAAGATGAATTTTTTTCATGCAATTATCAGAATCATGCTGAATAACGTGGCTGTTTTGAAAATGCAAAGTTGGTTCTTTCCTTTTTCTAACCCTTAAATCGTGTAAGTTGGGGAAGGGAACGTTATAGAAGGTAAATTCAATCAATAATTGCAAACAGTTGCGAAACAAAACAGTATTTTTTACCAACAAAAGTATGACATATCTAAAACGTTAAGACAATGCTGACAAACTTACAGCCGCTTTACGCCAAATGGAGAAATGATGGTTTGAATTTCTGCAAAGGAGTGACATATAGTTGCGTTCTTACTTAGGAAAACCAAGAGGGGCCTTTATTTCATTGGTAACATCTCTCCCTGTAACTGCCATTACTTTACACCCAGTGCGTCGCAGAGAAGCAGTACGGAGACATTCACATGAGACACGAGAAGCGATTCACGCAGATGCCGTCAGTGAGTGTGGCAGGCATGATCTGGTCGCTATCCCTGGCTTTCCTCACAGAGAACAGCAAGTTCTTTAGTAACATCTCCTCCTGCCACCGCCACTACCTCTTCCAAGACAGAGAACAGCAAGTTCTACAGTAACATCTCCTCCTGCCATCGCCACTACCTCTTCCAAGAAAGAGAACAACAAGTTCTAGAGTAACATCTCCTCCTGCCACCGCCACTACCTCTTTCAAGGCAGAGAACAGCAAGTTCTATAGTAACATCTCCTCCTGCCATCGCCACTACCTCTTCCAAGACAGATAACAGCAGGTTGAATAGTAACATCTCCTCCTGCCATCGCCACTACCTCTTCCAAGAAAGAGAACAGGAAGTTCTATAGTAACATCTCCTCCTGCTATCGCCACTACCTCTTCCAAGGCAGAGAACAGCAAGTTCTATTGTAACATCTCCTGCCACCGCCACCACCTCTTCCAAGACAGAGAACAGCAAGTTCTATTGTAACATCTCCTCCTGCCATCGCCACTACCTCTTCCAAGACAGAGAACAGCAAGTTCTATAGTAACATCTCCTCCTGCCATCGCCTCTACCTCTTCCAAGACAGAGAACAGCAGGTTGAATAGTAACATCTCCTCCTGCCATCGCCACTACCTCTTCCAAGTCAGAGAACAGTAAATTCTATCAGTAACAGTAACATCTCCTCCTGCCATCGCCACTACCTCTTCCAAGTCAGAGAACAGTAAATTCTATCAGTAATAGTAACATCTCCTCCTGCCATCGCCACTACCTCTTCCAAGTCAGAGAACAGTAAATTCTATCAGTAATAGTAACATCTCCTCCTGCCATCGCCACTACCTCTTCCAAGTCAGAGAACAGTAAATTCTATCAGTAATAGTAACATCTCCTCCTGCCATCGCCACTACCTCTTCCAAGTCAGAGAACAGTAAATTCTATCAGTAATAGTAACATCTCCTCCTGCCATCGCCACTACCTCTTCCTAGACAGAGAACAGTAAATTCTATCAGTAATAGTAACATCTCCTCCTGCCATCGCCACTACCTCTTCCAAGTCAGAGAACAGTAAATTCTATCAGTAATAGTAACATCTCCTCCTGCCATCGCCACTACCTCTTCCAAGTCAGAGAACAGTAAATTCTATCAGTAATAGTAACATCTCCTCCTGCCATCGCCACTACCTCTTCCAAGGCAGAGAACAGTAAATTCTATAGTAACATCTCCTCCTGCCATCGCCACTACCTCTTCCAAGACAGAGAACAGCAAGTTCTATAGTAACATCTCCTCCTGCCATCGCCACTACCTCTTCCAAGACAGAGAACAGCAAGTTCTATAGTAACATCTCCTCCTGCCATCGCCACTACCTCTTCCAAGACAGAGAACAGCAAGTTCTATAGTAACATCTCCTCCTGCCATCGCCACTACCTCTTCCAAGACAGAGAACAGCAAGTTCTATAGTAACATCTCCTCCTGCCATCGCCACTACCTCTTCCAAGACAGAGAACAGCAAGTTCTATAGTAACATCTCCTCCTGCCATCGCCACTACCTCTTCCAAGACAGAGAACAGCAAGTTCTATAGTAACATCTCCTCCTGCCATCGCCACTACCTCTTCCAAGACAGAGAACAGCAAGTTCTATAGTAACATCTCCTCCTGCCATCGCCACTACCTCTTCCAAGACAGAGAACAGCAAGTTCTATAGTAACATCTCCTCCTGCCATCGCCACTACCTCTTCCAAGACAGAGAACAGCAAGTTCTATAGTAACATCTCCTCCTGCCATCGCCACTACCTCTTCCAAGACAGAGAACAGCAAGTTCTATAGTAACATCTCCTCCTGCCATCGCCACTACCTCTTCCAAGACAGAGAACAGCAAGTTCTATAGTAACATCTCCTCCTGCCATCGCCACTACCTCTTCCAAGACAGAGAACAGCAAGTTCTATAGTAACATCTCCTCCTGCCATCGCCACTACCTCTTCCAAGACAGAGAACAGCAAGTTCTATAGTAACATCTCCTCCTGCCATCGCCACTACCTCTTCCAAGACAGAGAACAGCAAGTTCTATAGTAACATCTCCTCCTGCCATCGCCACTACCTCTTCCAAGACAGAGAACAGCAAGTTCTATAGTAACATCTCCTCCTGCCATCGCCACTACCTCTTCCAAGACAGAGAACAGCAAGTTCTATAGTAACATCTCCTCCTGCCATCGCCACTACCTCTTCCAAGACAGAGAACAGCAAGTTCTATAGTAACATCTCCTCCTGCCATCGCCACTACCTCTTCCAAGACAGAGAACAGCAAGTTCTATAGTAACATCTCCTCCTGCCATCGCCACTACCTCTTCCAAGACAGAGAACAGCAAGTTCTATAGTAACATCTCCTCCTGCCATCGCCACTACCTCTTCCAAGACAGAGAACAGCAAGTTCTATAGTAACATCTCCTCCTGCCATCGCCACTACCTCTTCCAAGACAGAGAACAGCAAGTTCTATAGTAACATCTCCTCCTGCCATCGCCACTACCTCTTCCAAGACAGAGAACAGCAAGTTCTATAGTAACATCTCCTCCTGCCATCGCCACTACCTCTTCCAAGACAGAGAACAGCAAGTTCTATAGTAACATCTCCTCCTGCCATCGCCACTACCTCTTCCAAGACAGAGAACAGCAAGTTCTATAGTAACATCTCCTCCTGCCATCGCCACTACCTCTTCCAAGACAGAGAACAGCAAGTTCTATAGTAACATCTCCTCCTGCCATCGCCACTACCTCTTCCAAGACAGAGAACAGGAAGTTCTATAGTAACATCTCCTCCTGCCATCGCCACTACCTCTTCCAAGACAGAGAACAGCAAGTTCTATAGTAACATCTCCTCCTGCCATCGCCACTACCTCTTCCAAGACAGAGAACAGCAAGTTCTATAGTAACATCTCCTCCTGCCATCGCCACTACCTCTTCCAAGACAGAGAACAGCAAGTTCTATAGTAACATCTCCTCCTGCCATCGCCACTACCTCTTCCAAGACAGAGAACAGCAAGTTCTATAGTAACATCTCCTCCTGCCATCGCCACTACCTCTTCCAAGACAGAGAACAGCAAGTTCTATAGTAACATCTCCTCCTGCCATCGCCACTACCTCTTCCAAGACAGAGAACAGCAAGTTCTATAGTAACATCTCCTCCTGCCATCGCCACTACCTCTTCCAAGACAGAGAACAGCAAGTTCTATAGTAACATCTCCTCCTGCCATCGCCACTACCTCTTCCAAGACAGAGAACAGCAAGTTCTATAGTAACATCTCCTCCTGCCATCGCCACTACCTCTTCCAAGACAGAGAACAGCAAGTTCTATAGTAACATCTCCTCCTGCCATCGCCACTACCTCTTCCAAGACAGAGAACAGCAAGTTCTATAGTAACATCTCCTCCTGCCATCGCCACTACCTCTTCCAAGACAGAGAACAGCAAGTTCTATAGTAACATCTCCTCCTGCCATCGCCACTACCTCTTCCAAGACAGAGAACAGCAAGTTCTATAGTAACATCTCCTCCTGCCATCGCCACTACCTCTTCCAAGACAGAGAACAGCAAGTTCTATAGTAACATCTCCTCCTGCCATCGCCTCTACCTCTTCCAAGACAGAGAACAGCAAGTTCTATAGTAACATCTCCTCCTGCCATCGCCACTACCTCTTCCAAGACAGAGAACAGCAAGTTCTATAGTAACATCTCCTCCTGCCACCGCCTCTACCTCTTCCAAGACAGAGAACAGGAAGTTCTATAGTAACATCTCCTCCTGCCACCGCCTCTACCTCTTCCAAGACAGAGAACAGCAAGTTCTATAGTAACATCTCCTCCTGCCATCGCCACTACCTCTTCCAAGACAGAGAACAGCAAGTTCTATAGTAACATCTCCTCCTGCCACCGCCACTACCTCTTCCAAGACAGAGAACAGCAAGTTCTATAGTAACATCTCCTCCTGCCATCGCCACTACCTCTTCCAAGACAGAGAACAGCAAGTTCTATAGTAACATCTCCTCCTGCCATCGCCACTCTACCTCTTCCAAGACAGATAACAGCAAGTTCTTTAGTAACATCTCCTCCTGCCATCGCCACTACTCTTCCAAGGCAGAGAACAGGAAGTTCTTATAGTAACATCATCCTCCTGCCATCGCTTACTACCTCTTCCAAGAACAGAGACCATGCAAAGTTCTATAGTAACAATCTCCGCCTGCCACCGCCACTAACCTCTCTCCAAGGAACAGAGAACAGCAAGTTCTATTAGTAACATCTCCTCCTGCCTATCTGCCACTACCCTTCCAAGGCAGAGAAACAGCAAGTTCTCCTAGTAACATCGTCTCCTCAGGCCGATCGCCACTTACCCTCTTCCACAAGCAGAGGAACGAGGCAAGTTCTATAGTTAACATCTCCCTCCTGCATCGCCTCTACCTCTTCCTAGACAGAGAACAGCAGTTCATTTGTAACGTCTCCTCCAGCCAGCGCCACTTACCTCTTCCGAGGCACAGACAGCAAGTTCTACAGTAACATCTCCTCCTGCCCCCCGCCATTCCCGACCCCTCAACCTCTTCCTAGACCAGAGAACAGAAGTTCTAATAGTACCATCTCCTCCTGCCACACCGCCACTCACCTCTTCCAAGACCAGAGAGACCGCCAGTTCTATAGTAAACATCTCCTCTCGCATCGCCACTACCTCTTCCACAGACAGAGAACAGGAAGTTCTATAGTAATCATCTCCTCCTGCCATCGCCACTACCTCTTCCAAGACAGAGAACAGTCAAGTTCCATAGTAACATCTCTCGGCCACGCCTTTACTACCTCTTACCAAGACAGAGAACAGCAAGTTCTATCAGTAAACATCTCCTCCTGCCCACCGCCACTACCTCTTCCAAGGACAGAGAACAGAAAGTTCTATAGAACATCTCTCTGCCACCGCCACTACGCTTCAAGGACAGAGACAGGAAGTTATAGTTAAATCACCTCTGTACACGCCACTACCTATTCCAGACAGAGAACAGGCAAGTCTATAGTAAACATGACTACTGCCACGCCACTACCTCTTCCAATGACAGAGAACAGCAAGTTCTATAGTAAAACATCTCCTCCTGCCACGCATCTACTCTTCCAAGACAGAGACGCAGTTCTATAGTATATCTCCTCCTGCATCGCCACTCCTCTGCCAAGACAGAGAACACACGGAAGTGCTATAGTAACATCTCCTCCTGCCACCGCCACTACCTCTTCCAAGGCACAGTAGAACAAGCAAGTTCCTTATAGTAACATCTCTCCTGCCACCGCCACTACCTTCTTCCAAGGGACAGAGAACAGCAAGTTCTATTAGTAAACATCTCCTCCTGCCATCGCCACTAACTCTATCCAAGGACAGAGAACAGGAAGTTCTCTATAGTAACATCTCCCTCCTGCCCATCAGCCACTTCACTCTTCCTACAGACGCAGAGAACAGCAAGTTCTATAGGTAACATTCTCCATCCTGCCTATCGCCACTACCTCTGTCCAGAGACAGCGAACAGGCAGTTCCTATAGAACATCTCCCTGCACCTCCTCTACCTCTGCCCAAGACAGAGAACAGCAATTCTAAGTAACATTCTCTGCCACCGCCTCTACCTCTTCCTAGACAGAGAACAGGAGTTCATAGTAGTAACATCTCCTCCTGCCATCGCCACTACCGCTTCCAAGACAGAGACAGCAAGTTCTATAGTAACATCTCATCCTGCCACCGCACTACCTCTTCCAAGACAGAGAACAGGAAGTTCTATAGTAACATCTCCTCCTGCCACCCTTACCTCATTCCAAGACAGAGAACAGCAAGTTCTATAGTAACAATCTCCTCCTGCCACTCCTCTACTCTTTCCTAGACAGAGAACAGGAAGTTCTATAGTAACATCTCCTCCTGCCACCGCCTCTACCTCTTCCAAGACAGAGAACAGGAAGTTCTATAGTAACATCTCCTCCTGCCACCGCCACTACCTCTTCCAAGACAGAGAACAGCAAGTTCTATAGTAACATCTCCTCCGAACAGGAAGTTCTATTGTAACATCTCCTCTGCCACGCCTCTACCTCTTCCAAGACAGAGAACAGGAGTTCTATAGTAACATCTCCTCCTGCATCGCCTCTACCCTTCCAAGACAGAGAACAGGAAGTTCTATAGTAACATTCCTCCTGCACAGCCACTACCTCTTCCAAGACAGAGAACAGCAAGTTCTATAGTAACATCTCCTCCTGCCACTACCCTTCCAAGCAGAGACACAATTTATAGTAACAGCTCCGCCTGCCACGCTCTACCTCTTCCAGACAGAGAAACAGCAAGTTCTATAGTAACATCTCCTCCTGCCATCGCCACTACCTCTTCCAAGACAGAGAACAGCAAGTTCTATAGTAACATCTCCTCCTGCCATCGCCACTACCTCTTCCAAGACAGAGAACAGCAAGTTCTATAGTAGCATCTCCTGCCACCGCCACTACCTCTTCCAAGACAGAGAACAGCAAGTTCTATAGTAACATCTCCTCCTGCCATCGCCACTACCTCTTCCAAGACAGAGAACAGCAAGTTCTATAGTAACATCTCCTCCTGCCACCGCCACTACCTCTTCCAAGACAGAGAACAGCAAGTTCTATAGTAACATCTCCTCCTGCCATCGCCACTACCTCTTCCAAGACAGAGAACAGCAAGTTCTATAGTAACATCTCCTCCTGCCATCGCCACTACCTCTTCCAAGACAGAGAACAGCAAGTTTATAGTACACTCCTGCCATCGCCTACTCTCCAAGCAGAGAACAGAAGTTCTATAGTAACACTCTCCTGCCATCGCCACTCCTCTTCCAAGACAGAGAACAGCAAGTTCTATAGTAACATCTCCTCCTGCCATCAAGCGCAGTAGCACTCCTCCACCTTCCAGCGAGAACGCAGTTCTATAGAACATCTCCTCCTGCCACGCCACTACCTCTTCAAGGCAGAGACAGAAGTTCTATAGTAACATCTCCTCCTGCCTCGCCACTACCTCTTCCAAGAAGACGA
>JAWQFJ010026608.1:22500-27501 GCA_034096865.1 Theodoxus fluviatilis | reverse complement strand
TGACTTGACTTTGACTTTGACTTTGACTTTTATTGTTTTAGGCCCACCGCCCTTTACAATAATGAGATCACAAACACAAATGTATGTGATGGACAGTTAACAGCAAGATTATCATTATATGTCAACTGAAAGTATTTCCTCCTGGAGTTTCAAAGCATAATGGACATACATAGCCACACACTCACAGAGAGAGAGAGAGAGAGAGAGAGAGAGAGAGATGTGTGTGTGTTTGTGCATGTGTGTGCGTGTGTGGGTTTGTGTATGTGTGTGCGTGTGTGTTTGTGTGTGTGTGTGTGTGTGTGTGTGTGTGTGTGTGCGCGTGTGCGTGCTTGCGTGTGTATGTATGTAAATGTGTGTGTGTGTGTGTGTGTGTGTATGAGAGAGAGAGAGAGAGAGAGAGAGAGAGAGAGAGAGAGAGAGAGAGATTGATTTTATTGTTCAGACCACCGGCACATCACAACAGTACATACATGACTTGCTTCCTTTTGAGGAGCCAGTATATACTTTAGCCACAATTTGAAACAAGGCATACAATCCGAGTGAACACATTGGCTAGTACATATCAGTGGCAAATAAACAATAGAAACAGTATAAATATGGTATTAACGTACATTCTTTCATCATAACGTTATTATTCATGGTATTATTCTAAACTAGCAAGAAATTGGTCTCATAATCGGAAGGCATAATATAGATACACTACTGCCTTGCGTGTTTTCATGTGTCCACGTCCATCTATCAAAAAGGTGGCATCAGCAGCTTCTGGACATTTGATGTATTCATTTATGTATTTATTGCGTAGATCATTATACAAAGTACAATGAAATAGAAAATGTTTCTCATTCTCAATTTCACCACAAAGGAGGCAATGTTGGTCTACGTTGTGGCTGCGCATAAATTGCTTGTTACCAGGTAATTCATTCACTCCAAATCAAAACCGGATAAATACATATCTGAATTTTTTTATCTCAATGAATTCGAAGTATTTTTCACTTTCTAAGATTCTTTTGAAGGATCAATACATTCTGAATCTTTCACTTTCAAGAATTTTGCTGTTCCAGCTCTGTCTGTAGCAATCTTGTAGCCTATTTTTCAATTTTACAAGAAAACTTTTCTCAGTAGTAGCGCCTCCATTTCTCCAGATATACGCATAGCCGGCCTTGCATATTACATTTTCAACTGACTTTGCCCAGTTTAGGTCATCTGGGATCTTTGTGTTCGATAACATGAGGTAGGCTTGCCTGGGTAGCCTATCATGGGTCATTTTAGTAAGTTTTAGCCAGTACTTTATTGCTCTCATTGTACTGTTTATAACAAGTGGAAACCTCCCTGTTTCTCCATAAACCAAACTGTTAGGTGTTCTATAGTTCACATTTAAAAAGCGTTTACAAGCAAACAGGTGAGCTTTTTCTACACTTTTATGTTCCTCAAGGCCCCATATCTCTGCCGCGTATAATAAGGAAAGACTGGACCTGTGGACGTATTAGAGACGGAAAAAATCATTCTAGGTTTCTATTATTTTAAAGTCGCCACATCATTTAAACAGATGCTTGTTTTGTGTTTTGACTGCAGTAGCCAGGCTGTCTAAGGATACTGTTGTTGAGAGTCGAGTAGAAAACGTATAACCCGATAGGTATAGCTTATCACTACATCAAGTTGTTTTCCATTTAAGAATCATTTTCCTCTTGTGCTAGGTGCTCTCCTCTGGGGAAAACCATGACTTTGATCTTATCTGTATTGATTTCCAGAGCAATTCGTTTAGACGCACACGCAAGGTTGTCTATCTGAGGGGAGGAAGGAGAGGGGAGAGAGGGGAGGGAGGGGAGAGGAGGGGAGGGATGAGAAAGAAAGAGGACGAGAGATGATGATGAGAGAGGAGAGAGAGTGAGATGGAGAGAGAGAGAGAGAGAGAGAAAGAGGAGAGGAGAAACGATGGAGAGAGAGAGACGAGAGAGAGAGATGAGAGAGAGAAGTGAGTGTGTGTGTGTCGTGGTGTATGTGGGTTTGTGTGTGTGTGTGTGTGTGGGGCGTGTGGGTGCGGCGCGCGCGCGCGCGCGCGCGCGCGATTGTGTGTGTGTGCAGACAGAGAGAAGAGAGAGAGACGAAGAAGCCGAGTTATCTATCGACTAGACGAGAAGAGAGAGAGAGAGAGAAGAGGAGAGAGAGAGAGAGAGAGGGACACAGAGAGAGAGAGGGACACAGAGAGAGAGAAAGACAGAGAGAGAGAGGGACAAACACACTGCAGGGTGGCGCTCTCTACAGACTGGCGGCGCTGCTAGTGCCAGGCGGCATCGATCCCAGACATGGCCGTGCTGCCCTGAGATGGCGGAGTTCCACACTGGACGCCAGCAGCGAGGCAGCCTTGTGGAGCAGGCGGAGAAACAGGCATCCTGCCCCCACCACCTCCATCTCTCCCTTACCATCAGCACACCCGCCTGTAGTGCTACCCGACCTGATTACACCCACCACTGTTGCTGCTACCCGTGTATGCACACCATGGCTACCTAGGGCCGCACATTCACCATGGGCTGAATCGACCAGACCTCGAGCCAGGGCAGGGGACTAAGGCAAAGAGTGTGCTAACGCAGGCCTAGCATAGGATCCGGATCGCAGTCCTGCTGCAGCGCCCGCGAACAACACCCCCCATCCCCCCAAACCCCACCCCAGATCCCCCTTCCTCCTCCTCCCACTCCCTGGGAACAGAAGATCTCTTGGGACGTCGCCGGTCGACTGACAGGATGGGACCACTTGTTTGAAAGGTAAGTGCCTCTGGTGTGCAGACACCTCACGGAGAGCATGTGGCGTGGCATGGGCCGCTTGGTTACCCCACAGACGGAGAAGAAGGGAGTGAGAATGGACGAGAGAGTGGGTGCAGGTCGTTGTCATAGCAACGGCGTCACGCCTTCCTCAATGGTCAGGTAAACTACTCGCGCGAGCCGGTTCTATCTCAGCCTGGGCAGTGCAGATCTTGGGATGAATCTGCGCTATGGAGTGAGAGAGATCGACTTTAGAGTAGTGACAAGAGGTGAAATGCATTGTAAGGTTTCGATTCTGTCTACGGGAAAAGTTTCTACGACAAGCAATGTTTTGGTTAGTCTCGAGTAACACTTGTATCGCGTTGCATGCCTTTGTTCGGGCATTCACGGGTTTCTGCCTGGACGTCGACATAGCAATCAGGGTCAATGAAGTGCATTAATAATTTCAGGCCATCATCCACACAGAGAAAAATAATCTATCGCTAGTCACGGCGTCTGTAGTGCCAGCTGTGTATATTGTATAGTGTGTTCTATTGGACTTTCGTTATTGTTTTGTTTATGTGTTTAGTGTGTGAGTTTTTGTGGGAATGTGGTGTTGAGCGGTTGTATGACTATGAGTGTTGATTCTTTGGATTGTAAACGTCATGAGCTTGCCTGTCAAGGGAAGGTATGTGCGTAAATAAACTATATTATTATTATTAAAACGTTATCAATTTTTGACATTTTCGATGTTAAAATTTTTTAATAACTATTTTACAATGCGATAACAGGTTTGCTTGAATCTGCGAAGTCAAATTGTAGTTTTAATGTTTGATATAATGGGGTTTGACCATGTCAATACCGAACTGCAAAATAAATACAATGCGTTAAGGCATTACCTGTCTTCCCCCCCCCCCCCTTCACCCCCCTTCCCCCCCCCCCCCCCCCCCCCCCCCCCAAATTGTCTTATGAGAAAGAAACAATTTTATAAACTAAAACGTTCGACAGAAACACGCAGCATCAGTACCGACGATACTCGGCACTGAAATTCAGTGGACATTTGCGTGCAGTTCGGACAGAACAACCACGGACAGTTTAACGAACTCGGCAAAAAAACTGAATCACGGGGATGTGCAGTTGCAGTTCGACGAACAGAAAACAACGGGACAGATTCGAAAATCGGCCACTAGAATTCACACGGGGATTTAGCGCTGCAGGTTCACGAACAGAAACTACAGCTAGCATCAGTTAACGAACGAATCGGCAACTGATATCCACGAGCATCTTGCGTGCAGTTCTGACAGAAAAATGGAACAGTTACGAACTCGGACTGAATCACGAGATTGCGTGTGCAGTTCGACAGAAACACGGACAGTTAAGAACTAGTCACTGAACAAATGGATTTGCGTGCAGTTCGACAGAAACACGGACAGTTACGAACTCGGCACTGAATCACGGGATTTGCGTGCAGTTCGACAGAAACACGGACAGTTACGAACTCGGCACTGAATCACGGGATTTGCGTGCAGTTCGACAGAAACACGGACAGTTACGAACTCGGCACTGAATCACGAGATTTGCGTGCAGTTCGACAGAAACACGGACAGTTACGAACTCGGCACTTGAGGCAGTGGAAGAAACGCGAAAATGTCTGTGTCACTTGGAGACGTCTTGAGCGAATTTTCGTCAACTAAGTTTTCTTTGCGTTTATTTCGCGGGTTCAGTATAATTACTTAGCTGTTGAGTATAAGTACAGACCACTTATTAACAATACATGTATGTTGGACTGTTGAGTGCTATCGCTGAACATTAGTCCACAGAACAGTATTATTCTGTAAAGTTTTAATATCGGACTGTTGAACAAAGCACATTATTGACGGTACAGAACTTCAGCTACTACACACCTACCAGGGATTTAAGAACATTAAATCGAGGATTCTTGAAAATCCTCGCAAGAACTTAAAGTTTTTGGCCATAAATCATTTTTCCAGCGTGGCATTAGTATACTGGAACGACTCTCCTGAGATATAACAGAACTCCACTCTCCTGAAATCTTTCAAAAAGGAACTGAGAACATTTCTAATTAAACCATCGTTGCGCTCTTGGAGCATTCCTGCTGTAGTGGAAGTCAGCACAGCGCATAAGCACATACACACATACATGTACGTTACATAGCCTCTTTTCTTCTCTCTTTTTTCGACAACAGACGATGAGATCCAAAGCAATGCGATGAGATGGGGGCCAATTTCAGCTGGCTTCAGTTGCT
>JAWQFJ010026608.1:0-15000 GCA_034096865.1 Theodoxus fluviatilis | reverse complement strand
AGACTATTTCACATAGAATGCGATAGTATGTAATGTCACAAACTCCAATAAGTAAAACAGCACCGAAACTTAAGGACGGGGAACCTAGATTAGACTATTTCACATAGAATGCGATAGTATGTAATGTCACAAACTCCAATAAGTAAAACAGCTGCGAAACTTAAGGACGGGGAACCTAGATTAGACTATTTCACATAGAATGCGATAGTATGTAATGTCACAAACTCCAATAAGTAAAACAGCACCGAAACTTAAGGACGGGGAACCTAGATTAGACTATGTCACATAGAATGCGATAGTATGTAATGTCACAAACTCCAAGGAAGCCTCTAAATAGACAAAACTCTAGTCAGTCTGGTAAACGTCAGAGAAAGATCTGTCTTTTTTAACGTAATTGTCCACTCATGACCCTGGATAGATGGATGGATGGATGGATGGATGGGATAGATGAATGATGGATGAATTGATAAGTGGAAGGATGATGGATGCATGGATGGATGCATGGATGATGGTTGATGAATAGATAGATAGATAGAGAGATTAGCTTAGATTAGCTTAGATTAGATTAGATTAGATTAGATTAGATTAGACTAGACTAGACTAGACTAGACTACACTAGATTAGACTAGATTAGACTAGATTAGACTAGATTAGATTAGATTAGATTAGACTAGACTAGACTAGACTAGACTAGACTAGACTAGACTAGACTAGATTAGATTAGATTAGATAGATAGATAGATAGATAGATAGATAGATAGATAGATAGATAGATAGATAGATAGATAGATAGATAGATAGATAGATAGATAGATAGATAGGTAGGTAGGTAGGTAGGTAGGTAGGTAGGTAGATAGGTAGGTAGGTAGGTAGGTAGGTAGGTGAATAGATGGAAAATTGATTGTTGAATGATTGGATGGATGGATGAATGGATAGATGGATGATTGGATGGATGGATGGATGAATGGATGGAAGGTTGGGCGGATAGACGGGATGGATGTATGGACTGATACAGAATGGATGGATGATGGATGGTTGGACGGATGGATAGATAGTTGGACGGATGGATTAATGGATAATTGCATGGATAAATGGATGATTGCATGGATAGATATATAGATAGATGAAAGATTGGATGGATGGATATATAGTTAGATGGATGGATGCATGCTTGCATTTTAAGGGCCCTTGAGCCTTGCAGATCATCTGAAGCCTCAACTTGTACATGAATTCTAAAAAGATGTAATCATGACCTTGAACCTTTGCTCTTGTTGTTGCGACGGCCCGAAAAGCAGCGCATGTCAGTCCTCTTTAACATGAATATTTAACTTTCCAACAGCCTTGTTTTTCTCTGGTCATACACAACAACAAACAGCTTTTTCGCAAAAGCAAGACGGTCCCGCAAAAATCGCGTTCTTCAATGATTCCCTTGTCGCTAGAGAAGCCTGAATACCGCCAAAAGCGGAATCTGTATTTCCTTCGCCAGGAAACCGACCATGAACATGTCTGGAGTCTATTCCCGTCTACATCCGTCGCTTGTCTTATTTTGTTGCTGGCTTCTTGCACGAGTCTTACGGCTGTAGAGACAACAGCCAAGTAAAGGAATGGGGAAGAGCAGAAGGGTTAAAAAAAAGGGAGGGGGGGGGAGGGGTCCTTGGGAGGGAAAATAAATTAACAATGAATGAATTGAGTTTGACGGCCTATCAGCCCTTTTAGGCTATGTGAAGTCATCGGTCACGAACAAGCATAAGAACGGATGGAGTTAGAGCAAGTAGAGACACGATTTTCCTATCTATTCGCCTCTTACGAATCGCGTAGGGAAACGCGGTGGGTCTATTCTTACCCCCAGCCCTCAGGGGGTGGGGGTGGAGATGGAGAAGGAGGAGTGGGGGGAGGGTGATGAGGAAGAGTGGCGACAGTTCTATTTTCAGACATATGTACTAGTGTGCGAGTTCCTTACCGATTTGAAAGGGTAGACGAATGGAGTCGCGGGTAAGGTTGAAATTTGAGGGAAGGGGGATTGTGGGAATGGAAAGGATTATTATTACAAGGTGTAGGATTGGGTGGTGGGTTGTGGGGGAAAGAGACGAATATGTTGAGGACGAGTTGAGCAAAAAGGCACATCGCTGTAAATGTTGCACAGGTCGAGGGGGATGGGGTTAAGGTTGGAGGTGATAATTTTTTTGTGCGACATTTTTTCTGTGTTTATGAGTCATCTTGCCCTGAGGCGACCTACTTCAAAGAGTTTGGTCGATCTCATTTCTGGAAATGTCACCTCTTGCCTGGCGTTTCTCCGCGGGCGTGAGTAGCTGCAGGCAGGAGAAGTGTAGCGTCGGATACCTCCACACGGAAAGTCCGACAACAGTGTTAATATTTTCTGTGCTAGAGTAGAAGAAGTGACACGCCAGGAAGGACAATATCGATTTTTGTCGTGTGGTATTCAATATTTGCCTTTCTGAGCCATTCAAGGGAAAACGATTTTGTTTACCGATTCTTTTTCAAACAGTTGAAAGATGTTTATTTCTGAATAGTTCTAAACACAAGTTAAACGTTGTCGTCAGTTAGGATTATTTTGAATATGTTGATGAAAGACAGTGAATGCCATCATTCGATTTGTATGAACGAGAAAAAACTGAAGCAGAAAACCGGAACGGATAGATGTACACGCTCGCATATATATATATATATATATATATATATATATATATATATATATATATATATATATATATATATATATATATATATATATATATATATATATATATATATAGTGTGTGTGTGTGTGTGTGTGTGTGTGTGTGTGTGTGTGTGTGTGTGTGTGTGTGTGTGTGTGTGTGAGTGTGTTTGTGTGTATGTGTGTGTGTGTGTGTGTGTGTGTGTGTGTGTGTGTGTGTGTGTGTGTGTGTGTGTGTGTGTGTGTGTGTGTGTGTGTGTGTGTGTGTGTGTGAGTGTGTGTGTGTGTGTGTGCGTGCATGCGTGCGTGCGTGTGAGTTGTTTTTGTGTATAAAATATTCTGGGGAACTCAACCTCGCTGAAGGCATCAAGTAACCCTTGCACTGGATGAAGCAGCTGGCAGTATTACTGAAGTGTTCCTCATAACTGAGTATTTCATCTCCAGACAGCTTGACCCAACCTTCAATGGGTTGTCTCCCTTCGGATCTCCCATAAACGGCAATTCACAAACAAAGGATAAGAGTAGAAGATCTTATTGACCCACTAGAGCATCACAAGTTGTATTGTTTGCAGAATAATGATGAATACTTAAACATATCGGTGAAGTTGTTTTATTTAATAATCAGAACAATTTTTATTTGCGATATGTTTTGTAATACCGCTAGTTCCCACATGGCCATTAAAAACCCATCAAGCTGTTTTCGGGTGCATGTGCGAGTTCGTGACGTCACGAGAGGACTTGCGCCTCACCAGCAAGCGTGGTGACGTTTATGGCAGTAACGATGCTGACTGCAATACTCCCACTGTCTGTAAAGAATATAATGAAAAACGTCCACTCATTCCACAATCACATCAGAACGAGCCTTGTTGCAGCGATGCAAATGACGAATCAGCAGAGGGAGATACTGACATCGAGTTTCCTTCTCAGAGTCTGATCGACCTCACGTTATATCATGTAACGTAAGGGAGATTAAGTTTGCAGTTGAGAACCACTGCGTCTGCAGTGCGAGAAATCGTTACTGTTGTTCCAACAGTCGTCCTCAAGGGCAAACAGGTGAGGGTTTTGAATGTTTCCAGCGTTTATTGCGTAGTCGTGATAACACGGGTTGATGGCATTGTCTGATGGACGCTTTCTGGACGTGGGCACGCCGACAGGCAGACAACAGAGTGGTCGGTGCGGTGGCTCTGTTGTTCTCCTAGCGTGTTTCTGCGCTTGCCCAGCTGATCTGTTTAGCTTGAATTGCGAGGTGGATTGTGCTGAATTATTTCTGCGATTTGTTTTGTCTAAACCGCTCGTCTGCTTTCCACCAGTTTGTTGAATCTGATCTGATGCGGAGTTGCAGTTGCGAGTATGGCGACGGTACTAAAAACGATGGATGCCTACTCCGTCAAAATGTCTGACTGGACATTCTGCAACAGCTCTTTCTACGTGTCAGGAGCGTGACGGTCGTGCGCTGGATGTAATGCTCGAAGCAAGCGGTTCACTTTTTATGGAAGGCTTCCAGAGACAGGTCACACTAGTGGACTCATCCGAGGAGAGGGGTGTGGGAAAATCAGCCAAGCTTACGGGCCAGATGATTTGATTGGCGAGCGATCTTGGTCGGTTAATCCGCAGTGAATTTTCAGTGATTCACACACACTCAATGACAAAAGAATCTGAACATTCGAAAACATCCAAAAACGCAACCACTCAGATGTTGTGGCCCTCCAGTTTGTGTGACCCGCCAGCTTGGCTGTCGTGCCCACACCCCTCTCCTCGGACGAGTACACCAACCTGGCCTGTGTCTGGAAGTCTTTCCCAATATTTTGTTGAGTCAGTAGTTTAGTTTTTCCTCGTGCCATACGAGTCTTTTGTGCTGTGTCAGACTACTTTTCTGCATAAGTGGACTAGGGTTTGATGGTTTAGGGCTCCCCGTCACTTCATGCGGAAGGACAACCTGGTTGTTGTGCTGTTGGCGAGCGAGTTATTGTTTTTTAATGATGCGCACATGTAAGTAGACTTGCTGGTTTGTTGTCTGCTGGTGTTCCGCGGTGTTAGCAAACACAGACATGTAGAGTAGAATTACTGGTGTTGCAATGTTCTTTATATCACTGCTGTGTTTGCAGTCTGCTAGTGTTCCCCGGTGTTAGCAGACACATACATACAGAGTAGAATTGCTGGTGTTGCAATGTTCTTTATATTACTGCTGTGTTTGCAGTCTGCTAGTGTTCCGCGGTGTTAGCGGACGCAGTGTAACAGTACTGATGCTGCAATTTTCTTATATTACTGCTGTGTTTGCAGTCTGTAAGTTCCTTGGTGCTCGCGGACAGGGTTTCTATGTAAAGTTGCTAGTCGTGTTTTGTTATACAATTTGTTTAACGTCGTCATTTAGTTGGCTAGTTTGTCGATCCCTAGACTGCGGGCAATCCGGGTCACAACACAATCCCGCTTTTTTGCTTTAGCGAAACGGTGGGCGTAGCACAATAACTTGCAGGAATTTCATTTGTAGTAGTCTAAAGCCACGTTGTCCGCCGACTTATACTTATGTGACGTCACTTCCTATGTGTAGCGCGAGTTTAGTCTCTATCTGGTGTGCTTAAAAAAAATAATTACTTAATTATTTTTTTTTTTTGGGGGGGGAGCCATACGAACACAACGATACATTCATCTTCTACAAGGGTTGACTCTAACCAGCTCTGGCTGCATTCTCTAGTGGACGTTTAGTGATGTGTCCAAAATGCCCTATATACTTGCTGTGTACTGTACACGTATAGTGTATACTAGCTTTGAGTATCTCGAAAGCGCGAACTTCAATGGCGGCTCTCTTGTCAAAGAAACGTTTGCGGGGATCGGCACTGCCTGCCAGGCACTTAGCAGGCCGCGAAACGTTACCATGGACACCACGCTGAACGAGCACAATGCCGATGTTCTTTCTGTCCTCTAATACGATTGTGAGGCATGGACTCTCTCTAAAGGCAAACACAGCTGGTGTGATTCCACGTGATTCCGCTCTTTGCCCCTTCCTTGGCAGAACAACGGAACAAATGCTGAAGTCCTGTAGAGAGTGAAGACATGCTCCGTTGAAATGATCATCTTGTCATCACAAAGTCGCTTTCCTTTCGTCAGAACAGGGGATGGATGGATGGATGGATGGATGGATGGATGGATGGATGGATGGATGGTGTTTTGCGGCCTATCTCCCGTTAAAGGCTATGTAAGGCCATTAAGCACAAAAATCACTAGAATAGTTTAGAGTAAGCGCAAATCAAGTCACGGTGTCCCTAGTTAATCGCCTCTTACGAATTGCGTAGGGAGACGCGGTGGGTCCATTCTAAACCCCCAACCCACAGGGGGATATAGAACAGAAGACTACCGTGTACCCAAGCAAATCTTCTCGAGGGAGCTGACTTAAGGTTGGAGGATTCCCACCTACACGCTTCGAGGACATTTATATAACCCTGGCTTTCTCCCGTCCTTGGTAGAGAACCATAGCATTGCGCCTCGCACTACTTCAAACCTCAAAGCATACTCGCCAATCTCCGCCTGTCAAAAGAAAGGTTTTCAACAAACGAGTATATGTTGAGAGGCTGACCATGCACTCATGCAAGATTCGAGAGCACTGTGTGTGTGTGTGTGTGTGTGTGTACGTGTGTGCGTGTGTGTGTGTATGTGTGTGTGTATGTGTGTGTATGTGTGTGTGTGTATGTGTGTGTGTGTGTGTGTGTGTGTGTGTGTGTGTGAACTGCCAGGAACTGGTGATTTCTATATTTGAGGCAAGATAGAATGGTAAGGAAGTCCCGGTAACTGCTAATATTTTTGTTTCTCTTTGGCCCGTCAGAGACATTGAAACGCCGCTCACAGTCACACAGAGAAGTTGGTGCATCATAGATGTTTACCGTGTATACTCATTCACGCACAGACAGAATTACGACATAAGGTTCCATCTCGTCTAAATGATTCAAGGACAACTTGAAAGAGTCTGAAATGACGCAAATTCAGACCAAAAGAGCGGGTACCAATGATTCTGGACAGATCCCAGTATCGTGCCCTGGTTCGGTTGGCAGGCACCTCCCGAGAGAGAGAGAGAGAGAGAGAGAGAGAGAGAGAGAGAGAGAGAGAGGGAGAGGGGGGGGGAAGAGGTAAGAAGGAGGGGAGAGAAAGAGGGAGAGAAAGAGAAGAAGAGAGAGAGAGAGAGAGAGAGGGAGAGAGAGAGAGAGAGGAGAAAGTATGAACGAACAAGAGAAAGAGGGTGATAGAGAGGAAGACAGGGAGAGGGGAGAGAAAGAGAAAAGAGATAAATAGATAGAGATAAAGAGAAATAGAGATAAAGAGATAAATAGATAGAAAGACAAAGAAAGAGATAAAGAGATACAGAGAGAGAGAGAGAAAAGAGAGACAGAGAGAGAGACAGAGAGAGAGACAGACAGAGAGAGACAGAAAGAGAGAGAGAGAGAGAGAGAGAGAGAGAGAGAGAGAGAGAGAGAGAGAGAGAGAGAAGCCAAACCCTAGCCAACCCGTGAAACGCACCATGCAGCCACGTCAGTCCCAAAGACATCACCAGAGTGTTAATGTCCCATTAGTTCCAGCCTCCCCACGTCTAAACTGATTCTGCAAAGCCATTTCTGACCCCACGGATAAATGCACCATCTTGGACATCCTTGAACCCAAGGACAACAACCTCCACATCTCGCTGAACTGCTGTACACTCCACAAAGAAAACAAGCGCCACCTTATCGATTCTCCGTCAAAGCGGTTGCACGTGTTTAATCAAGCAACAAACCTTGTAATTATTGTGCTGGGGGCTCCGTCTGCAGTAGGGACATTGGTGTTTCCTCCTCTTGTGTTAAAGACTCACGGGAGTCTCATAAAACTGACCTGGGGGCGGAGTTATGGAAAACTCTACGATGGGGTATTGGTTTGGAGACTGTATTGTATGGGTTTCGTTTCCTTCTTTGGATTTTCATTCCATCTAACGCCTTTTCTCATTTTTCTTCCAAATAATTGTCTCGACCATCTTTTGAGGAAAGTTTGTATTACTAGCTCCCAGAGGTCATTGGCTTCTTTGACGTTTTATCGTCAGACCTTTTCAGCAGAGAACCATATGCTATTCCGCTGACTGTGCGTGAGCGTGTGCGTGCGCGTGTGCGTGTGCGTGTGCGTGTGTACTGCAGTTGTTGGTGTTGAAGAATATGTAAAGCTGAATACACGTAGGATAAATTTGACCCGTTTTTTCTTCTTCGACTGTTTGCTTTCCACTGGTTGGCTTATTTGAATATTTTGTAACTTTTGCAAAATAGGTCATCCGGGTTAAACATGTCTTGATTATAGAACTCTAAGGGCGCAGGCATAAACTTCATCCCAAATTATGGAGACAATAAATGCTCGTACGCATATAAGTACAGGTTCTGGATTTGCTCACCGAATCTCGGCCTGGTCTAAGCTGCTCAGTTGTATTGCCTTCATGCCTATAAACTCGAGAAGAATATAACCCCTATCAACACCACCACTACCGCTACAACAGCTAATACCACCACAAGTACCATCACCACTGTGTTACTGCTACTGCTACCGTTACCACCACCGCTTCTACAAACACCAACACTTCTACCACAACATGACTACTTTTATTATAACCACTACCACCACCACAACCACCACCACCTCCATCACCACTATCACCACCACCACCGCCACCGCCATCGCCAACGACGCCACCGCCACGGCCACCGCCGCCACCAACACCACCACTATCATTATCGCCACTGCCACCACTACCACCAATTCTACCATCACTACATTTACCGCACCACCGCCACTAATACGGTACTATTAACACTACCACCATTGCCTCTACTACCAGCACTACTACAACTACCACCACTACAATCGATATTACTACCGCTACAACCACCACTGCTACCTATGCTATTACCATAATACTTCTGTCACTACCACAAATACAGGTTCAACCACAACCACCACTACAAACAATACTAATAACTCTAACACCACAACCACCACCATAAACACTTCTGTCAATACTACTATCACTGCCACCATCACTATCACTAACACTACTACCACTACATCCATGACTACCACAGTGTCCACTACCACCAAAACATCTATCACTACTACCACTACTACCACCACTACTACTATTGCTACAACTATCACTACCACACCACCAGTGTCACTGTCACCAATGCTACTGCCACTACAACAGTCACTACTGCCAACACTGCTATAACTACCCTAAATATTACCACCAATACTTCTACCGCTGCCATTACCATCACCACACCACCACCACTACCACTACCACCACCATCACACCACCATCTCTACCACTACTACCACCACCACAACCACCAAACCACCACCACCACAACACCACCACCACACCACCACCACCACCACTACCACCACCACTACCACCATCACTACGACTACCTTCTGTGATGAAGAAAAATGCAATTCTGGGATCCACCCAGCAGTGAACGTCGCAGACTTCTCTGCGAAAATTTCCAAACTGAGCGTTGACCAATCCCACCCACGAGGAAGAGTTCAACAAACTGTTCCGTTGGAAGCCTGAGACAACAGAAATAGTTTCCAGTAATGAAAGACGACAATGGTCAGGTTCCCATGGTGATCATTGACCATCCAATGATATTCAGACACAAACGTTGGTGGCAGGAATCTGAATTATTTGTAAACCCTCGATATTACAAGGAGTAAAGTCGGAGAGGAGGGAGGGAGGGAGGGAGTGAGTGAGGGAGGGAGGGAGGGAGGGAGGGAGGGAGGGAGGGAGGGAGAGAGGGAGGGAGGGAGGGAGGGAGGGAGGGAGGGAGGGGGAGAGAGAGAGAGAGAGGGAGAGAGAGAGAGAGAGAGAGAGAGAGGGAGAGAGATTGATTGATTGATCTCTTTATTGCGGCCGACGACCCGTCAAGAAGATAAGACTTACATTTTGTACAAACGTAAAAGCAGAACATGGTATGTACATACGTAGAATTGTTATAGTAATGAAATAGCTATAAAATATCACATAATTTAACAAGAAAACTGCATACTCGCACAGTGATTGTAGAGACAAATGGCTAATGGTGCATATCAGCCATCAATGTCTATTTGACAGTTTGGAGAGTTAAATTACCAACAAGGGGAAGAACATAACTCATAGTGCTCAAAACATTTCAGTCTGGTAGATGATGCCTTAACATCTTATATAATACCCGAATCATTGTTAATACACTCTTCACAGCATGGCACACTCATCGACTGTGTATTTGGTGCATCACGAAACACACGATTTGTGTACTGTTTTGTCTGCATGACATGTTGTATATTCATTGGTAACATTACACATAATTATTATCGGAATTTATTGCAGAGTGAGAGAGAGAGAGAGAGAGAGACAGAGAGAGAGAGACAGAGAGAGAGAGACAGAGAGAGAGAGAGACAGAGAGAGAGAGAGAGAGAGAGAGGGGGGGGGAGGTGATTTTATCTCGGCCTAAGACCAAGCTTGGCCATATGAGCATACATCAGGTTAAAACATTCAGGTTTTCATATGTACAGAAATGTTAAAATAGATATTATATTACGGCCATTGAAATGGCATGAATAGCATATTCATACATCGTCGCGGATATAATCTTATGGTAGCTCACCGCCTCTGTGTCAGAAACACGTCTATACCAGTTGGTGGAGAGAGAGAGAGAAAGAGAGAGAGAGAGAGATAAAATGTACAACCGTATACACAAATGTGACAAGGTGACTTTGAATCCAGAAGGGGTTTAACAACAGGTTCTGTAAAAATCTTTATGTATAATTTCTCGTACTTAAAAAGCAGTCTGTAGCTGCTTGAGCATCTTTAATACAACAACATACATTAAACATCGTTTGGTCAAGGTAAAGTGTTCTTTGTTAGCGTAGTAGCTTGTTTCACTTCCTTTTCTTTTTTACTGTCCATTCGCATTATCAGGTGGATGTTCTAATTTCTCGAGACGCATTTTATACGCATAATATACATACATTGCGACATCACGTGTTTTTCTTTTGTCACATCCATCCATTAGCTGTGCCTCACATCTATATTTTAACTTCTGTATATGTTTAAGAATATATTTCTTTCTGAGGTCATTATATACGTGACAACGCAATAGAAAATGACTTTCATCCTCGGTTTCCTTGCAGAATGGGCAGTCTCTATCCGGGCTTTGGTCTGAACTCCTCATATTCGCTTTGAGGGCATTGTTTCTTAGTCGGAATCTGACAAAAGCATCTCTGAACTTTTTAATGTTTATAAAAGTTAGGTAGCTTTCACAATGAAATTTCCGTTTGAAGGAACTATAAAAGATGAAACGATCACTGCTCGCAAGTTGCGAGTTCCAGTCTTGACGGTAACAGTCACATAATCTCTGTTTGAGTGATTTGATGAAGCCTTTATCATTACTTGTCCCGCTGTTCAACCACACGTAAGTGAAACCATGTTTTGCTAAACACAGTTCGACAGATTTAGTCCAGTTGAACTTATCAAGGACATTTTCCTTCAGTAACATCAAATACGCCTGTTTGGGCAGCCTGTCAATTGGCATCTTACACAGTCTAAGCCAATATTTCACTGCACGTACTAAAGTATTTATGTATAAAGGGTATCTACCCAATTCGCCATGACACATCGTGCTGGATGATTTAACGTCAACATTTATGAACCGTTTACATGCAAACAGATGGGCTCTTTCTATGCACAGTCTTCTATCCAGTCCCCACAGCTCCGAGCCATAGAGCAAGGAAGGTTGCACCTGGGCATCATATAATCTGAAAAAAATATTCGTATTAAGAGTGTTAAGACTCCACATGGTTCTAAGTAGTTGAACTGTTTTCTTCTTGGCTTTCACCACTTGGGGGTCAAGGGCGGAAGCTACAGACAGTTTGGTTGTGAACACAAAACCCAGGTATTTATATTGGTTGACTACCTCCAATTCTGTGCCTCCCAGGTTCCACCTTTCGCGTCGGGCCAGGAATCCTCCCTTCCGAAATACCATTACTTTTGTTTTTTTGGTGTTTATGGCTAGGCCAAGTTCACCAGACACGTAGTACAGATTATCAATTTGACGTTGCAACCCTGCTGGTGTGGTGGAAAGGAGTACAACATCATCTGCAAAAAATAGTGAAAAAATCTCTACCGACCCTGGCAGAAGTTGCACACCATGTCGCCCACGTCTGCGAATATACTCTGCAATGTATTCCATTAATAGGCAAAAAATTATCGGGGACTCATTTGCCCCCTGCCTTACGCCAATTGGACAATCAAAAGTATCAGACAATGTACCATTCCATCTCACACAGGCTTGTACGTGTAAATATACAGCTTTCAGCATATCCAAGAATTTGGTTGAAAGACCCAATTTTCCCAAAACTGTCCAGAGGCAACACCTGTCCACAGAGTCAAAGGCCTTCTGGTAATCAACAAAAGCTACATACAGTTTTCCTCGTCCCCTCCCATACACGTGCTTGACAGCCATGCAATGAAGTGTAAATATATGGTCTATGGTTGAATGATCCTTTCGAAATCCTGCCTGCTCGTTACAAAACTTGCTATTCTTCTCTGCCCAGTCTCGTAGGCGACTTGTCAGAACAGACATGAAGACTTTACTAACACTACATAGCAAGGATATCCCTCTGTAGTTTGCAGGGTCTGCCTTTTCTCCACTTTTGTAAATGGGGATGATCACCGCTTTGCTCCAGCTCTTTGGGAAGTACTGTTTTTCAAATAGGAAGTTAAAAAGAGCAGTAAGAAAGGGTGATATATAACTGCAAGCTAGTTTTAAGTAGTCTCCTGGGATATCGTCAATTCCCGGAGCTCTTTTATGGCTAATCCGTGAAATAGCATATCTCACTTCCTCTTCTCTTATTGCAGCATCAAGATCTTCGTGTTTAACAACCACGCACCCATCATTCAAAAGGGTCCCCCTTTTGTTCTGGCCCAGCAGACCCTCAAAATAAGTTTTCCAGTCCCTCAATTCAATTTCAGATGGATTAGACTGTCTAGTCTTAGCTCGTTTCACCAGTGACCAGAAGGCTGCAGGATTTTTTACACTGTTAATTAGGGTCTGACATGTCATTCTTTTATAACTATCTTTCTTTTCTCGTAACAGTTTTTTGTACCGATTTCTCAGGTCCACATATTGTTTCTTATCATATACAGAGCAACTTCTCTTAGCTTGCACTAATGCTTGCCTTGCATATTGTCTAGCGCAACGGCATTCGAGGTCGAACCACTCAGATGAATCTCTTCCTTTCTGCGGATCTACAGGTACAGTGCGAAGCATACATTCAGCGTTAGAGAGAAGCGTTTGAATAAAACCATTCAGTGCTATATCAACGTCTTTGTTTATCGTTTGAAAGCTTTGATCAAGATTGGTTCGAAATTCCACAGTCTGCAAATTTTGTATAACTTCTTGGGCTTTCTTGCTGTCCCAAATAAATTTAGTCACTCTTTCCCTGCTACACTTGCCAGAGCGGACAGTGTCCTTACATATACCTATTTCTAGAGGCATGTGACTGGATGAAATATTATTTCCCACTTTAAAACTGATGTCTAATTTGGTGGTGTTTGCGGAAACAATACCATAGTCTACAACACTGTCCCCATGCGAGGAAAAAAAGGTCAAGTTCCCCGCTCTGTCGTTCTTTGCACTGCCGTTTAGAATATACATATGATAAATTTTGCATAGGTTCATCAAAATCTTCCCAAATTGGTTTTCCGCATGATCTTGAGAGTTTCGGTGGGCTACATTTTCAGAACATTGACAGTTTGCAATTCCATCATCACTCCATTCATCACTTTCATCCTCGCTCTTGCAATGAAGATTCCAGCTGCCAGTTCTGGCGTTGAAATCGCCACATATCAGAATTGATGCCCTAGGAAACATTTCTTGCAGTCTTAGTAGTTCTTCTTCCAGCAGCAAGATATTACACTTAATCTTTTTGTCCTTATAATAGGGAGAATCTATTGGTGGAATATAAGCACAAATAATTATAAGGTCAGTCCCAGTGTAGTTCGGTATTCTGACTATTATCATGTTATCATTGGGACACCTTAGTTCAGATACTTCCTCAACATATTGTTTCTTCACTAGCATGAGAACTCCCCCAGATCTTCGTCCATGTTTAGAAAGTTTTACTGCCGGAGAAAGAAGCACCATATAATCATCTAAGAAGAAACTCAAATCAAAATCTTGAGCTACAAATGTTTCCAAAAGACAACATACATCAAAGGACAAGATATAATTTAGAAAACCTGGT
Source organism: Theodoxus fluviatilis (assembly GCA_034096865.1). NCBI lineage: Eukaryota > Metazoa > Mollusca > Gastropoda > Cycloneritida > Neritidae > Theodoxus > Theodoxus fluviatilis. The sequence goes on along the minus strand of JAWQFJ010026608.1, from coordinate 1,037 downwards.
TCATCAAGTTTGGAAGATAATCCCTCCACATTCCAACATAGTATATTTAAGCCTGGTCTCGCCAGTTTGCAGACAGAAGGATTAAAAGCATTGTTATTTTGGCATCGGCGCTCGTGAGAGACAGTAGTTACGGGTCGTCGGCTAGTTCGTCAGGTTGACTCCGGCAGTACGTCTGATGGGTCACTGTACATCCTCGCTTCTACAGTTTCTGCAGTCTGCCTGAGTCTGCCCTCCCATGCTCCAGTTGCTCCGCGTGGCACACAAGGTAGAGAAGGAGCTTCAGAATCTGAGCTCTCGCTGCAGGCCTGTTCCCGGTTTCCCAGCACATCCTCCCCAATTATCTTCTGCGCTGCTTTCCTTCCGTTCCTTACCCTCCTCTTACACCTGGCAGCGCTGTCCTTCCCTCCAGTTGACGTTGCTCCCCGAACTCTGCTGACCCACTCGAGCATGGAGCTCTGCGAGGTAAGGCGGCGGGTTTCCGCTCTCCTAGGGAGCGCAGTACCACCGCTGAGCAGATCCCTGTCCGGGTCATCGGGATTGATGCGTGAATCGCATGCAAGGGTTGACAACTGCGGCGTTCGAACGCTTTCAACGTCACTAAACGCTGGCACCGATGGGTCACGTTGGTGAGAAGGGGAAGGGGAAGGAGAAATCCTGGCGTTGAAGGCTGCCGACCTCCGGTCTCCAGATGATGGCGGAGAAGGAGTCGTTCCGGCCTCAACTGCATTCTCGTCCCCGCCGTGATGGAGACGTCCGGGCTCGGTCCTACACGGCATGCCCACGCCGCGCTCGTGGGCTCCCCCCTCCCCGTCACTCCAGGGAGAGGGACCTTCGGTGGTTGGAATGATGACCAGATTTCTTACATCTCTCGCTCTGGCCCTTCGACGATGGCGTACGGCATTCCGTCTGGATCCTCTGCTGCCCTCCGCTTCTTCAGGGTGAACTCTGCGAGGAAATCCGTGGTCTCCGAACGCTCGAAAGGCACTCCCAATTGGACCTGCACCTGGAGTGAAGGCGTACTCTCCTGCGTCAGTCTG
>JAWQFJ010026607.1:10000-14255 GCA_034096865.1 Theodoxus fluviatilis | reverse complement strand
ACTGGTAATATTTACTTTACTCCTTCGGCCTTTCCTTCGATGCATCACTGCCTCTTCTCTTACTCTCTCCCGGTCTACTCTCTCTCTTCTCTCTGTCTGTTTTTTTTTTGTTTTTATTCTCCTCTTCGCTTGCCATAAATCTTTCTTTCTCTCGATTTGACTCTCTAGCCTCTCTTGCCTCTCTCTCTCCTCTGCGTCTGTCTGTTTCTCTACTCGCGCAGGTATCTTCGCTTGCTCTCTCTTGCTCTTCTCTACTCTCCCTACTCTCTCCTCTCTCTCTCGACCTTTCGCTTTGTCCACTCATTCACTCACTACTTCTCACCCCCACAAACACAAACACACACACGGCACACACACACACACACACACACACACACACACACCACACACACACACACACACATAAACCCACACACACACTTACCCATACACACACACACACACACACCACAACAGCACACAAAACGCCGCTTTTTACCAAACTCGCGCGCTCCTTAATTAATATCTACTACAACCTTAGCGTAGACAGTTACAAACACTAGCCTTACAGATATCAGGGCATTTTGACATATTTTTATAAGGCGACACATCACCCATTATGCCCCCCTCAGGAACAATACTATTTCGAAGTTTTCTTTCCCCTGTCTCCTTCTCTATCTCTCTTTCCCATCTGTCTATTTTTCTGTCTGTCTGTCCATCCATCAGTTTTTCTGTTTAGACCTAGTCTAGCCACTCTGCAAGTAGTGTCTTCTGTGTGTGTGTGTGTGCTGTCTGTCTCTCCCTCTCTCTCTCTCTCTCTCTAACTCTCGCTCTCTCTCTCTCTCTCTCTCTCTCTCTCTCTCGCACCCACCCCACCCCTACCCACCCACCCACCCATCCACTTCTCTCTCCATCTCTCTCGCTCTCTCTGAATTCTCTATCACGCAGTAAGCTAGACAGTGGGGAGAGCGAAGTGCGCTCGGATTTATGCAGCTGCCACGTCTCCACAACAATCTCCGGCACGGCGAATTGATCCCGGCCGCCTGCGTATAGCCAGGAGCAGCAAGCCGGCTCAGGGCGACCCCTACATACACACCGGCGCCTCCCAAAAGCAATACCTATGTCTTCCTGACAGCCATAATCGAGCGCTCGGGAGTCCCTCTTCGCCTTGGGAGAGAGTAGCAGATCCTCGGGAGATGAGGGTGGGGGAGGGGCGGCCGTGCCGATGGAAATGTCTGATGATGGGAGAGACCGGGCGGGCCGAGAGCGGGGCCCTCCCGACTCATAGAGCAGAAGGGGCGAGAGGGCGCTGGGACGGAGAGCCCGACACATGGAAATAATAAGGGACACGCGAATGCCTCGAGTGTGTGCGAGAGGCAAATTAAGGAGAGACGGGCATTTACGGACACACGCATGCTGCGCGAGGCGTGACGCAGTCACGGCGGGGTAACAGGCGATATTAATACACAAAAAAAAAATATTTAAAAACCCCCCCCCCCCCTCCAAAAAAATACGCACCCGCCCTCCCCAGCCACGGCCACCTGCAGCAGCGTCACTGGGCGGCGATCGAGGGGCTTCTTCGCATGCGCTACTGCGTTAAGGAAGAGCCTCTCAAGAACGTAATGGCAGTACTACGACAGCCGGGCCATACAAATGGGCGAGGGCGTATGCCGAGAGTATTGATTTCTTATTAAAAAAAAGGGCTGTGTCTACTATTTGCGGTAGAGAGCATCACAGGCACGGATCGAGGGGGAACGGAGGCGCCGCACTCTCGAGAGGGCGGACATCGAAGGGCTGGCGCGTGGAGGGGCCGGGGAGGGTGGGCGGGCATAAACTTACCTATGCACCAAGCACCATTACATGCCACTTGTCGGTGAGATATGCGGTGGGCACTTCCAGGGCACAGGGGGATTGCGGTGCACAGGGGGACTGGAGGGCCAGAGATGGAACTGGAGAGGTGATTACAGGCCAGGGACGCCACCCAGGGCATCTGGGTCTCCATTTTTTGTGATTGCGGTTGCTGTGCGAGAGGATGAAGGAGGCATGGACAGAGGTGGAGGGTGGGTGATGTGGGAGGGAGTAAGAGGTGATGAGGATGTATCTTATCTCTTCCTTTCTTCTCTTTCCAGACGGAGATCGCCAAGAGGCTGAACGCAATCTGCGCTCAAGTAATTCCTTTTCTGTCTCAGGAGGTAAGTAGTCGCATTTCTTGTCCAGGGTGGGACACGTCACGTCTCCAGAAAGCAAGATTGGAGATGAGTTTGCCCTCCTTGGAGACTATCACTCGCTTGTGTACCCCTGGAGGAATGTGGAAGGCAGTTGAAAATTTAAAAAAGACCGAAAGGAGGAAGAGGAGGACGACGACGGCGGCGGCGACGAAGAAGAAAATTGAGGAGGAGGAGGAGGAGGAGGATAACAAAGAAGAGAGGATAACAAAGAAGAGGAGGATAACAAAGAAGAGGAGGATAACAAAGAAGAGGAGGATAAAGAAGAGGAGGAGGACGTAGAGGTGGAGGAAGACGATGAAAAGTTAAAATAAGAGGACGAGAAGGAGGAAAGGAGGAGGAGGAAAGGAGGAGGACGACGACGAAGAAGAAGAAGAAGGAAAAGAAGAAAAACAGAACGAAGAAAAAGAACAGGAGGAAGAAGACGAAGAAGTAGGAGGAGGAGAAGTTAGGTGTGCAGCACCGGTAAAGTAGTACAGACCGTAGTAGTAGTGACGATGACGCTGTTAGCTGACGGTGATGGTGATATAATGATGACAAAGACGATGCTGCTGCTGATGATCATGATGATGACGACGTTGCGTGTATGAGGAATAGCACGGGGAAGGCACTAATGCTTTGAAGGAGGTAGGAAGGGGAAAGCCATCTTTGTCAAGTCGTTTCCTAAGGAGGATGAGGCTCAGCATGGTCATCGTACTGACCACTCTGAGCCTCCATCTATCAAAGGCAATGAGGTGGGAGGGAACCAGAGGAGAGTGGTGGACTCTCTTACTTTGCCTGAAATATATAGACAGCTGGCTTTTCGCGTCACAACCTTTCCGCATCCTCTCCAACATCTGGCGTTTCGTCTAGAGAGGAGGTTATCTCAACATGGCACTTTCGCACCTCCTGTAGGGCCTTCGTCCGTGTGCATGTGAATGTGTCTGCTCGCACGTGCGCGCGCACGCACGCGTTCATGCTTGTGCGCGCGCATTTGTGGATTGTGTGTGTCGATTTGTGTGTGTGTGTGTGTGTGTGTGTGTGTGTGTGTGTGTGTGTGTGGATGCAACAATGTACCAACTCATATCTATCAAAACAGCGAGTCTTATACTCGAACACGTAGGAAAGACACTCGAGAGACTCGGCAACACAACAACAGTCACTGATGTTGCATCAAGACCTGAATGTCATGGTAGGCTCTGCTTCTTCAAAGACTGAAGTACCGGTATTCTTCGCCTCTAAGCAGTATACGCGTCTCCCTTTCCTCTACATCAGTGTCAGGTACTTGTTCAGCCTCCACGTCCTGTAGTCCCCCTGGCCGTGCTGTCCCGAGGACACCGGCTCGGTGTTTGAATGACCAAAGCTCGGACTCGTGGATGATGAATGCCTGGTCACTCTCAGGCCATTCTGTGAACCCGAGTCAGTAGTGACTCTGGCGCAGTTCGCAATGAATGAGTAATAGACTTGACCCTTCGCATTACAGCATTGCGCCAAAAATAGTTCGTTCTGGATGATATCTCCCTCCCCCCCCCCCTCCCCCCCTCCCCCCTTCCCTACTATTTACAGAAATCATTCAGATGTCAAAACTTGTTTTCGTTTCAGCACAAACATTTTATTTTATCGAATAAACGCTTGTTTATTTCCACAACAAGCGTAAGTTGTGAGTTTTGTGCGAAATAGACCTAGAACTACTTTAGCGGCGTATGTCAGAGAGCAGAGGATTATCCCACACGCCTCTCGTGTGACCTCCTCATGCATATTCCGGACGGAATCCTTCCATCACGTGATATGAACTATGCTAGAGACTTTCGAAGGCAGGCGAAGTCTCTAAAGGACTAGAATGCTCTCAGGCCTGAGTGGTAGGACAACGACTTAACCGCTAGTTTATAAAGTGACTCTCCACGGTGTAAACTCCTGGGTACCCAGCAATGTTGTCAGCGCTGCTTCCCCAGCAGTTGCATGTCCTGTTACGGGCATGGCAAGACGTTTCCAGCGAAAAGCTGCAAATTTCGTCAGAGGAGACGCAAACGACTTGTCTTATAATTAGGGGCAGGCAACTCCATGATATTGTC